>VMRK01000367.1:0-119862 GCA_016801395.1 Leptodermis oblonga
TTTTTTAGGCTTAATTACTATTTATCCCCATTGTGTTACTGACTTTTGACTATTTGTCCCCGATATTTTTAAAACTAACAGGTTGCCCCATCCCTGTTTTTAAAACTAACTGTTCACCCCCCTCTTACCAATCAAACCATAAAAATTCTGGAAAAGACAAAAATATCCCCTTACAATGATGACAATACACTCTCAAGTTTAAGGAAAAAATTTCAGACGAATATACCCCCAAACATTAACTCCATATTATTTAAAAAAGAAAAAAAAAATGGGTGAAGGTTTCTCCGATACACAATCGCCACTGCACTTTTCCGGCTTCAAACAGCTGCCGCTGCCGTTTCTCCGAAGTCGAGCCGCGAACTCCATCATCGCCGACGCTGAACTTTTCCGCTCCAATTGCGGTCCTCACAAAGAACTCACTGCCGCTGCCATTTTTCGGAGCCGAGCATTTTCATTTTTTTCAAGAAAAAAATTATCGCCAACCGCTTTGCTCCCAGCATACCGTTTCTCCTAGCCCTCCATTATCTCCAACTTTGCCCATCTGATTTTGTACCGGTACGTATGATTAATTGTTTTTGGTTATAATTTTTGTTGGCATCGGAAAACAATTCAGTGATGAGTTTAATAATTGTTCAGAATTTTTTGTCTGTATTTAATTCTTGGGGGTATATTCATCTAAAAAAATTTATTTAAACCTAAGAGTGTGATGTCAACAATCCAGAGGGGTATTTTTGTCTTTACAGGGATTTTTATGGTTTAACTGGAACCGGGGGGAGGCAAACAGTTAGTTTAAAAAATACGGGGAGCAACCAATTAGTTTTTTAAAAATATAGGGAGGCAAATAGTCAAAAGTCAATAATATAGGGGATAAATAGTGATTAATGCTCTGTTTGGTTTGTAACTCAAATAGGAAATTTTTTTTTGGAAGGAATTGTTCTATGGGAAATTGTGTAGAAAATAAATAATGATTATGTTCTAATTGAAAAAATGTGAATATAGTTTTAGAGGAAAATTTAAATTTTAAATGTTGAGTTGGGTAAGAAAAGAGAGTGTTTGGCTAGTACCCCATCTTAGGAGAGGGAGACGGGAGCAATGTAACTTCTCAATCTCTTCTCTGCATTCCATTGCTCAATTACGCAGGCAGCAATGGCATATATGGGGAAACTTTTACATCCAAAAATAATTTGGCGAACTTTCTAGCTTTTGGTCGTTCTTTTAAAGGCAAGAATGTCATTGGAATAATTTTTCACCGGCAGATTTGGTGTCAGGGGAACTTTTCTTTATTTCCCCCAACCGTACAATGCGGAAAATTCCTGCGAGATTTGTGCACAGAAGCTGACATGAGTTTTGAAAAATATGAGTTGCATATGAAAGTATGCTTGTCTGTAAAAGAGGAGCTAGAGATTTTGGTTTTACAAAATTGAGCTTCTTTGAGATAAATGTCAAAATGGAATAGAATCTAGATTACATATTATGAGCACATAAATAGTCCCACATATTGGGTTTTGTTGAACATTTTTCGAAGAATTAACTGGGGATAAAGGGGAAAAAAAAAAAGGTGTTTGGCTATATATAGAGGTTTTTCTCAAGAAAGTTGTGTTTTTCCTAAATAGGGACTAAAACAAACAAAGCCTAAGCCTATTTTTTACTCACTTAACTTTGTCTTTTTTTATTTATCCTTAGAAAAGAAAACCCTCCAAACATCTTCTTAAAAAATAGTTCATCTTTTTCACAAAAATTTTTCCCTAACAGAAGAGATCCAATTTCTTCTGTTGACCAATATGTCAATACTCATGTGCATTCAAATCCATTTTATTGAATCAATGAACTTTAACACCCCTTCTTCACCATCATTTCGTCCTCACCGTCTAAACCCACAATATCAGAACCTCTTCACAATCAGCACAAATACCAAAGGCTAAGTTTCGGAATCAAGGAATGGAGAGGATAGACTGAACGGAATCCTTCTGGCCGGACGAGTAGAGGAAATGTAGGACCCAAATTAAATCAACACCCACAAGAATTAAAACAAATCGGAAGCAACAATCGTACAACGAAACCGAAACGAAGCTACTGCCGAAACCAAATTGATTTCGAAGCTAATCGCAATTTAATTGATCAACTTTACCACACGCAATTCGTAGGAAATAGTCAAAGCAATCCAAATTGATTTGTTGCTGCACCGAGATCAAACCACACATGCAATTCAAGTTTGCACTAGAACCGAGGAAACCAAACTTGCACACAACCAAAGCAAAACAAAGCTTTATCAAAATGGATCCTTTTAATTATTTTTTACATTTACTTTGTAGATGTGTCCTACAGGAGCAACATGCATTGCTTAATGAGCTTTCAACAATATTATAACTTATAAGAGTACTAACTATACATGCCGAATTAATCGATCGATGTATCCAGATCGATCACCAGTAGCTGTGGTGCTATTAATTAATTATATTAGTATAGATCCAGATCCCCGTTATATATATATATATACAAAAAATTTCAGAATACAAGGAAGAAGTGAAAGGGAAATCCATTAATAGACAGCGAGCGAGCTAGAAGTTTGTAGAATTCGTAGATCATCAACTATAAACTTGAAGAGATATATATATATATATATATTTATATACATAATTTTTTATTACTTATCAGAATACAAGGAAGAAGTGAAAGGCAAATCCATTAATAGACAGCGAGCGAGCTAGAAGTTTGTAGAATTCGCAGATCATCAACTACAAACTTGAAGAACAGAAATGAGAACAGAGAAATTGCATAAAGAAGAAAGGAGAGGAAGAAAGTTGAGAGAGAATTTTCTTATTTCTATTGAAGAGATATTTATACAAGTTCCTTCAGTTAAGGACTACAGATTATACAATGCACATCAAGTGCAGTTAATCTAAGCTCTAACTGAATTTCCCGCCAAAACTATCAACTTGAGCTAATTGGGTGACAGCTGTATCATGCTCTTAAGCATGCTCCAAAATATCTAAAGAGATCTGACAGCTCATCAGGGACAGCTCATCAAGGTGGATCACGTTTCAATTGGATTTGATCTGCTAGAGGAAGCTTACCACAGCTACTAGTGTTGCTGAGGATCAGCTTCGGGTTCTGTTTCTGTAAGCTCAGCTTGAAGCCTTCTGTATGGTCATTCTGCCTCAAGCTGAGCTGGATTCACTACTACAAAAATGACTTTTAATAGCGGTTTTCGGCATTTTTGAACCGCTATCTATCCGGCAGCCATAGAAAGTTTACGGACTTTCTACGGCGGTTCGCTTAGGAACCGCCGTAGAAAGTTGGCTTTCTATGGCGGTTTTGAAAAAAACTACCGTAGAATGTCTACTTTCTACGGCGGTTATCTTCAAAACCGCCGTAGAAAGTACCAAATTTGTAAAAAAAAAAAAATTAATATTTCATTTTTTTCTCTACATTCAAAAAATATATATCAAAAACAGCAAGAACAGCCTTAGAAAGGTTTTGATATATATATATATATATATTTCAACTTTATTCAAAATATATATATCAAAATTTTCCATGCTAATAAACCGAACAACCGCCAAACTTCACAAAATTTTTGCATGCATCCATCAAATTCTAATTAATTTAATCATTAATAGCAAGAACAATACAATAATCACCAATATAACACTAATCAAATCCAAATTTAATCATTCATCATCTCACCAAACCCGTTTTAACACTATTAATAAACCCTAGGCCAATCACAATAATCAAGTAACAATAAAATTTGTAAAGCTTAAATAAAGATGAAACTAGTAGATATTACCTTTTTTATGATTTGAAGCCCACAACAAGGACCGATTGTGGTGAAATTATGATGGGAGATTAACTCCAAGTGGTGGGTGATAGCCGATTAAGAAACCATCTCCGGAGTTGGGTGACGGCGGATCTTGTTATCAACGCCGCCGGAAGAACGGCTTCGGGGGAAGACAAGAGAAAAAACCGACGGAGAGAGGATGGGTGTCGACAACAAGAGAACTCTTCGATTTGCTGGAGATGGAAACAGGGGGAAGTCGCGGCTGGCAGGAGATGGAAACAAAGGGAAACCCTTAAAATTCAAACAAAATCAAGTTTCTATGGCGGTTTTAATAAAAACCGCCATGAAATGGACTTTCTACGGCGATTTTAAGAAACTGCCATAGAAAGTTACTTTCTACGGCGATTTTAAGAAACTGCCATAGAAAGTTACTTTCTATGGCGGTTATGAAGAAACCGCCATAGAAAGTAACTTTCTATGGCGGTTTTAATTACAACCGCCGTAGAAAGTCCATTTCTACGGTGATTTTAATAAATCCGCCGTAGAAAGCCCGTAATTGTGAATTCCCGCCCATTCCTCTATTATTCCTATTAATTTCTAGTTTTTCTTTTTTTGTAAATTAACCCCCAAATTTTTTTAAATTTAATAATAAATATGTACTTTACTATTTATCAATTTTTATAGTAAAATTCATAATATTTATTAATTATACGGCGGTTTATTTCTAACCGTCGTAGAAAGTCCGTACTTTCTTTTTAATGGCGGTTTTGGTCTTTCAGCTGTTAAAGCACCGCCGTAGAAAGTCCATTTTGTAGTAGTGATTAAAGGTAATCAAGCTTGGAACTGAGAAACAAAAACTGAGGAGAATGAAGACTCTTAGTGAAGAGATCAGCTAATTGTTGCTTAGATGGAATATAAAGAGGGTTGATCAATCCTGCTTTATACTGATTTCGAACAATGTGGCGATCAATCTCCAAATGATTTCTTCTTTCATGAAAAAATGGATTGGCAGTGATGTAAAGGGCAGCTTGATTGTCACAGTAGAAAGAAATAGGTAACTGTAAGGGAACTGAAAGGGCATGCAACAGGTAGCTGATCCATTGCAATTCACAAACTGTTGATGCCATGCTTTGATATTCTGCTATAGCAGAAGACTTTGAGACAGTAGCTTGCTTCTTGGACTTCCAAGAAACCAAAGACTGGCCAAGAAAGATGCAAAAACCAGTAAGGGACCTCTTAGTTTTCTTACATGCAGCCCAATCTGCATCTGAATAAGCAAAAACATGATTGATTGGTTGAGCTGGATAAAACAATCCCTTGGCAGGACATCCCTTAAGAAATTGAAGAACGTGTAAGGCAGTATCCCAGTGATTCTTTTTTGGAGCATTAACATATTGGCTCAGTTGCTGTGTAGCATGAGCAAGGTCTGGTCTGGTGAAGCCAAGGTAGAGGAGCCTACCAATGAGCCTGCGGTACTGGTCAGGATCAACAAATAGAGGAGATGAATCATCTTCCAACAGAAGACCAGGGATCATTGGGACTATGACTGGCTTGGCATTAGTAAGACCAGAATCCAACAAGTACTTGCTCTGATTTAGATAGATTCCAGAGACAGATCTGGCAATTTCTACCTGAAGGAAGTACTTTGTAGGGCCCAAGTCCTTGATGGTAAATTTGTCATGCAGAAACAGTTTAACCTAAGTAATGGCATCTTCTGAAGAACTTGTAATCAGCAGATCATCCACATAGGCCAATAAGAATATGAGTAAACCAGGCCTTTGCTAAGTGAAACTATAAGTAATAAGACTTTCAATGAGTTCATGATTCCATTGCCTAGATGCCTGCTTAAGCCCATACAAAGATTTCTTGAGTCTGCAAACTTGGCTTGGATGAGCTTTATTATATCCTGGAGGAGGCAGCAAGTAAACCTCCTCATCCAAATGGCTATGCAGGAAGGCATTATTCATATCCATTTGCTGTAAAGGCCAATTATAGGAATCAGCCAAGCAATGAGAATCCTGACTGTAACAACATTAACAACAGGAGAGAAAACCTTATAATAGTCATAACCCTCAACCTGAGTATAGCCCTTGGCTACCAACCTAGCCTTAAACCTGTCCACAGTACCATCTGGCAATCTTTTGATCTTAAAGACCCATCTAGAGTCAATAGCCCTTTTTCCTGTAGGAAGAGAAGTAATATCCCAAGTATCATAGGCCTTCAGAGCAAGAAGCTCCTGCTGCATAGCATTTTCCCACTCAACCTGTCCTTTAGCCTGCTTATATGAACAAGGCTCATGGATATATGATATGTTAGCTAAAAAATGCATGTGAGTAGGAGAAAAAAGAAGATTCTCATATTTAGATACTTGAGCAGTGAGAGGTGCTTGAGGTTTGTGAGACTGAGGAATCACAAAGTCCTGCAACCAAAGAGGTGGTTTTCTTATTCTGGTACTCTGTCTAGGAGGAACAAGAGGGATAAGGGGAGAAGCAGTAGATGAGTGAATAGGTTCTGTGATAGGATTAGAATTTGGAGGACTAAGGAAATGGTTAGAAAGCTCATAGGAGGAAGAAGTTGAGTGTGTAGAAGGCATGCCATCATGTTTGGTCAAGGTAGAAGAGTCTGAAACCCTTGGAGCAAAATCAGATATAGGAGTGAAAGTGTGTTCTGGCTGCATAGGGAGAAGTTCAGGAGTGGATTTATATAAGGGAGTGTGAATTCATGGAAGGAGACATCTCTAGACACATAACCTTATGATGTTCAAAACTATAGAGTTTGTAGCCCTTTTGCCCAGGTGGATATCCTATTACACTACTGGAAAAAGGGTGAAAGGGGGCGGTTTTTTAGCCTAATTAGAGGCAAGTTTCGCAGACTGACACCGGCCTCCAATGCAAGCACCTCCAAAGTAAGGACCCACCTCCAAAAGATTTAGTGGAGGTGGGTGCTAAGGGCACCGGCCTCCAATAGCCCGCTTAAACCCGCGGGTTCGACGGGCAATGGAGGCGGGTTTTAGAGGTTTAGAGGGTTATTGGAGGCGGGTTCCCTTTGCACCTGCCTCCAATAACCGGATTATCAAAAATAATATTGGACCAGAACTCGCCTCCAATAACTGTGGTATGGAAAATGTTATTAGAGGGGGGTGCCCCTGGAACCCACCTCCAATCTCCTGGAATTTTTTTAAAAGAGAAAAAAATTTCCCAAGGCCACTTTCCGTTTCTTTTTTCTTGCCATCCCTGAAGCACCAAGAATACTAAGTACTGTGGACCAAAAACCTCCCCATCTCCCTAGACAATAAGATTTAAAATCTATTGAAAATTACAATCATCATGTTACCAATTACAACATATCAACAAACACTTAGCTTTAACAAGTACTATTATAACAAAAGAATGAAGATACCCCTCACCATAGACATCAGACGTAACAATCAATATGACTTTGTTTTCAAAGCCTTCAACTTTCTAAATGGATCACCATCGTATTATAGCAAACACTATCTTTCCATACAAGATTTCATGCCCGAATCAAATGCAACAACAAACATTTAGAACAACAAAGATTTTTAACAAAACCTTCCAGGACTAAAAATTACATGTCAGCTTCACTCTTTGACATGAAGCATTTGAAATATATGAACAAGGTTTGAATCTACATGACACAAGAACAAGTACCAGCTCCAAACTTTAAACATAAAGAAATTCACAATGCTAGCTAGAGCAAGTGGCCACAATTTGGAAAACGTAACAAAGCAGACAAGCTATTCCAGTTTCAGCAGTTGTAAATAAAATACCCCAGGTAATTAGGTAATTAGTCTCCCAAATCATCAACACCAAGAGACCATATATAAATCCCATGCTTAAGATAACTGACCCAAAAAAAATACACTTCCCTCACAAGGAAAAAGATGGGTCATTTTTTCCGTCAGAAACAGGATGTGAAAAGTCTACATACTACAACAATTGTGAGAAGTTAATACAATTAAAATCATGCTTGACAAGTGGGAATGAAGCCACATGAATTAAAATGACAACCAAAGTATATATCATGCACAACATTGCACTATTCCAAACACTAATTATAGTCGCATCTAAACATCAAAGAAGTGAAGTTCATTGTTTCCAACCAAGGGGCCCTAATAGAGTTGAAACAAGGGCCTTTTTCATTTCACATACTCTAAACAAACATCAACAGCTTCACAAGCTAACTAAGCATAAGCAACTGATCTCGGCTAATCTGTCTAAAAGCGAAAGTAGTTCCCTAAGTAAACATCACCTCTGGCAAAACCTCAAATTTCTCACTATAATAAGAGTCCACAACTGAACATACACACCATAAGGAAACCAAATCGAAACTAAAAACATACCTTAAATGAAAAAAATATAAATAAGACCCAAAAAGAGAAGGAGAAATTTAAAGTAAACTCGTCTAAAAACCAAAATCATACACCAGTTTAATCCTCACTTAAAATATATATACACAATCATACATCAACAGTAGGATACCCCTCTGGCTATGTTTGTAAATCAATAAGCCATTCATTGGTTATAAAATAATAATAAAAAAAAGGACATATACATGCTCTCAAATTGTGGGTTCACATTTATCCCTCTGGGTTCCAAAAATTGTGGCAGAGAAAGGGTAAAGTCTACCTAAGTCATAAATTGGAGAGTTTCAGTAAAGTTCAACTCAGATTCAAGACTAAAACAATAGGAAACCTTCAATTGCAAACAATCAATCATCACAGGAACACTTTTCTCTAATTGTGTGAGTGTAATTTAAGATTTTAACTACAAAGAAATCCATAATCAAAAATTCTAATATAACTCACAAAGAAAAATTGATAAAAATATGAAAAAAATAACAAACCTGCTTGTCCTTTCAATGCTTGGGAGGATAATTGGACCGACGTCACAGAGGCACCCAGAATCATACGGGAAATCGCTGGAAAAGCAGGGTACTCGCCTCTGTTCGGACCTAGGGTTCTGTCTGGAGATGCTTTAGTTCGAGGACAACGGTATCAATCGGAGGATCATGGCGGCAAGGCACGGCTTTGGAATTTAGGTTTTAGGTCCAGGGTGGGGAGGCACTGGTTCGGAGAATCGTTCGCCGTCGCTCCTGCTCAGAAGTTTTTTAGTTTCCCCCTTTCAATTTTTTTTTTTTTCTGTTCTAAGTCGAAAAGCCATAGTTTTCTTCTATTTTTTTTTCCTTTAATTCCGAGGAAAACAAATCCAGCAAATTTGTTTTCCCTAAATTTCAATTTTTTTAAAAGAAAAAAAGAATTTCTGTGAGAAACGAATTCCGCAAATTCATTTCTCGCAGAAATTCTCTTTTTTTTATATTTTTTTTAATGTATTGGAGGCTGGTTTTTCCTGCACCCGCCTCCAAAAAGGTCCCTCATTGGAGGCGAGTTCCGGCTAGACCCGCCTTCAATACGATACTTCATAATGGATGCACCGCCTCCAAAAAAGGACCATTATTGGAGGCGGGTTCCGGAAAAACCCGCCTCCATTCTGATGTATCATATTAGAGGTGGGTCTCGCCAAAACCCGCCTCCAATAAGGGTCCTTTTTGGAGACGGGTGCAGGAAAACTTGCCTCCATTGTGATATGTGAAATTTATCATAACTTTTAGAGGCGGGTATTCAGGAACCTGCCCCAAATGCCTCTATTCACGGAACCCCTCCAATTGGACGCCTCTATTAACGTTTTCTATAGTAGTGTTAAAACACACCTAATGGCTCTAGCACTAAACTTGTCTTTATGAGGAATATTATGAGTGGCAAAGCACAAACAACCAAAAGTTCTAAGGGTGTGCTTGGTTCCTCAATGGGAGTGGGAATGGGTATGGTAATGATAACAGTGAGGAAGGGTAATGGGAATCATTACTTGAATAACCTTGTTTGGTTTGGTCTAAGCAATGGGAATGGTTATAAAAATAATGATTTATTATATTGTTAGTTTAAAATAAGAATGACTTTTTTTTTTTTTTGCTCCCAAATTAAATTTAAAAAATTATAGTAAATAAGAGAATAAACAAAATAAATAAATAAAATGAAATAAATAACCGAATAAATAAATAAAATTGGATGAGAGAGAAAGTAAAAAAATTTTAAAAAAATAAGATGAGAATGAGATTTGAGGAAAATAATTCTAAAAAACATACAAGATTTGAAAAGAGAAATAAGATTTTAAAAAAAAAACAAATAAGGTTTGAAAAGAAAATTAACTTAAACATTTTTTTACTAGGAATCAAATCCATACCCCCCAATATGCTAGGGTATGGAGGATTGCCTCAAAAGAAGGTATCAAAGTATTCCTCCTACCTAACCAAACAACAAATTTCATTCCATTCCCATTCCCCACCCCTCCAAAACCTCTAACCAAGCACCCCCTAAAATGTTCAAGTGAAGGAATAGTTTTATAAAGGATTTCAAAAGGTGATTTCCACTGTAAAATCACAGTAAGTAACCTGTTTAGAATGTAGGTAGCAGTGAGAATGGATTCAGCCCAAAACTTTTTTGGTAATGAGGACTGAAACATTAGAGACCTTGCTATTTGGAGAAGGTGTTGATGTTTTCTTTCAACAACTCCATTTTGCTGAGAAGTGTAAGGACAAGATTTTTTATGAATGATGCCAAGCTTTGCAAACAAGGCTTGACAAGAAGAGTTAATGAATTCAGTCTCATTATCACTTCTAATGACACTACTACAAAAAGGGCCTTCAATGGTGGTTTTTTTGCACTTTTAACGACGGTTTTCTTGCATTTGAACCGCCATCTATCTGGCAGCCGTAGAAAGGTTACGGACTTTCTACGGCAGTTCAGAACAGCTGTAGAAAGTGCCGTAGAAAGTGACACTTTCTACGGCGGTTGGGAAGAACCGCCATAGAAAGTGTCACTTTCTACGACGGTTCTGAGCAAAACCGCCATAGAAAGTGAGAAAGTGTCACTTTAGAACCACCGCAGAAAGTGTCACTTTCTACGGCGGTTCCCAGCAAAACCGCCTTAGAAAGTACTCATTTTCTATGGCGTTTTCCATACCCGCCATAGAAAGTTCTGAGCATCTCTGGTTTAGAGCAAAACCTGCTTCTAAAAGTTTAAATAAATATACAAAATATTGCCAAGATAGAAGTAGAAATCACTATTACATTACAGTGGCATATCCACAACAATTCATACAACTATAATATCAAGAAGTTTATATACTAGCAAAACAACCATCAAGAACTACTTGGATAATGCTCCACAATATAACTAGCACATAATTTTCTCATAACATCTATATCCTCAGTGGTTAATGGAGTGTGGTGAATCTTGAAGTACTGCCACAGAGTATAAAGAAAAATTTTATTGAGTAGCAAAATGAAATACAATCAAATAAGTTATGTGAAATCAAAATCAAATACCTTTTTGAGTGCCAATGTCTCAGATTTTAGGCCATGATGCATATGAAATACACACTCTCTTCTTGATCTCGTCAGGGACTCTAGGCCATGATGCATATTCCATAATGTCCACTTTGCTCCGGGCAGTGAATGCTACGAAAGTAATCCACTTTGTATGTGCATTTTTAGGCTCATTTTTGGAATTGAATGCAATCTCAATTGTTTCCCCCCTCATACGCATTTCCAAAAGATCATTGCAATTTCTAGGCCCTCTACCTCTTGTAGCTCTAGTAGAAGAACTATGTTCATTGCCATTTCCCTCATCACTATGCTCCTCATTGCGTTTTCTCTTTCGGGCCATTACCTTATCTTAAACATTAGATAAAGACATAGAAAAAACAAGATAACATCTTTTCATAAGCAGTGACATTTCACCCTCTCCAAGTATAAAAGAAGGATCATTTTCAAGAAAGGCGACACACACAGTATACTAGCAAGGTTTCTAAAAAAGATACCGGAAAGAGAGGCATAGGAAGTTTTAATTTCAAAAACCAAGTGCCATTACACACTTTAAACAAAGGAGACACAAAAAGTGGCCTAAGAAAGGTAAAAGGTTTAAGGAGAAGTTCACTCATTTTACACTTTCATGCCTAAAACAAGAAAAGCATTTCACTCATTATCAACCCTCCCCCTCCCCCAACCGACAAAAGGGTAAAAGTAAAGGCATGTAGACACTTTATATGTAGATGCATACCATAAGAAAATAGAGGGAACTATAAACAAGTGAAATAAAACCACCATATAGAAGTAATGGTATAAAATTAAAGTGCAAAGGAGAAAATCTAGTTATATCACCAAAAAAAAAAAAAAAAAAGCATAAACACACAATCGATCAAAACCCAAATTCAAACACCAATCGATCAAAATAATTATGTAAACCCGAATTCAACACCCCAATCGATCAAAACCAAATCAAACACAAACTCAAAAACCAATCGATCGAAACCAAACCCGAATTAAACAACCAAACCAATTAAACCACCAATCGATCAAAACCAAAACAATACAAGCATTCATCATCTCAACAAACTCGAATGCAACATTAACAAAAAAACCCTAGGCCAACCACAAGTAAACAAATAACAATTTATATTCTAAAGCTTAACTAAACTTGCAACTATTCGGCTAAACCTTATTTAGGATTTGAATCCTACAACCAAGCCACCGATTAGCCAAAATTTTGGTTGGGGAAAAGATACCCAATGGGTGGATGATGGTTGTTTAAGATGCCAAAGACGGAGTTGACAGCGGGTCTATCAGTCAATGTAGAACAGCTTCGGGGAAGAGAAGGAGACAGTCGGCATCGAACGGATGGCGCCGCCGATGGGTTCCCCTTGAAGAAGATGATTGAATGTGACGGAAAAGAGGAGATGGAAACAGGGAAAGGCAGCAATTGTTTGGCCCCAAAATTCAAAAGCCTAATTTGAATTATAATATGACCGACCCATATTTCTATGGCGGGTTCTAAAAAATTGCGGTTTAATTGAAACCGCCGTAGAAACAGACTTTCTACGGTGGTTTCAATTTAAACCGCCGTAGAAAGTCACTTTCTACGGTGGTTGTAAGAAAACCGCCATAGAAAGTCCCTACTTTCTATTGCGATTTTCTTACAACTGCCGTAGTAAGTCACTTTCTACGCCGTAGAAAGTGACTTACTACGGTGGTTATCAAATAACCGCCGTAGATAATTGAAAAAACCGCCGTAGATAATCCGCACTTTCTTTTTAATAGCAGTTTTGGTCTCTTCCGCCGTTAAAATACAGCCGTTGAAGCCCCTTTTTCCAGTAGTGTGACTTTGACAGAATTATGAAATTGAGTCTTATTCATATTCAGAAAATGAGAAATAACAGTACATGTCATACTCTTATCCTTAAGGAAAAAGGCCCATGTATTTCTACTGTAATCATCAACAACTGTAAGGAAATAAGAACATCCATTTATCGAAGATTGAGAATATGGACCCCAAACATCTATGTGGAGCAAATCAAAGCACTTAGAAGTATGAGTGGTGCTTAAAGGAAATGGAATCCTATGTTGTTTGGGAAGAGGACAAATAGTACATGGATGAAGCTTGTTATCAACAGAATAATATGGCAGATTGAGCTTTCCTAGTACATCAAAAGAAGAATGACCTAATCTATAATGCCATAACTGAGCTTTGTGAGATGCTAAAGGATTTTTTGGCTACAGCAAATGCAGATTTGCTACTAGTGATGGTTCATAGGACTTTATAATCTCAGGCTTGAAGGAGTTTTGATCAAGGATATAAAGTCCTTTGATTATTTTTCCCACTCCAACAACTCTTTTAGTATATTGGTCCTGTAGTAGGCAGGCAATACTCAAGGTGGAAAATAAAAGAAACTTTAGCCAAGTTAGCACACGTTCTCACAAACGTACAATAAGTTGAACCTAAAAGAGGGAATATGCAAATAGTCACCAAGAAGTAACTGATTGTAGAGGTTTACCCAACCAGAATGAGTCACTGATTTAATGGTACCATCTAGAAGGCCTACAGGAGTAAAATTGGCTACCAATTTAATGTTTGTGAGAAAGGAGAGATTCATGCATACATGATTTGTAGCACCCGTATCAATAATCCATTAGTCCTTATCAATATAATCAGCAAAGGAAAGTGCAGAATAAGAATTCATACCTGCAAACTCTTCAACATGTGTAAAATTAATAAGGTCCTTTGAAGGTCCATTAGAGCTGCTACTAGTTCCAGAAGCATTCTGTCCCTGCAGCATTTTGCTCAACTCTCTTGTATGGCCATTCTGAACCCTTCGTTTTTCCCCAAACTTTGCCTCAAATCATCCCACAGATCTTTAGCAATTTGTGAGAACATGAAGCCATTAACTAAGCCTGGATGATCTGATCCATGCAGAGTCATAGCTTCCATAAGGTAAGCTTCATGCAAATTATCCAATTTTCTTCCCCCATTTCCAGAAATTGAGTTATTTCCTGAATTCTCTGAATTATTTACCATGGAAAATTCTAATCTTAATGAAGTAGCTGTGGAAAGGATCTATTCGAACTGTTCTTATACCATGTAGAATTCGCAGATCATTAACTACAAACTTGAAGAACAGAAATGAGAACAGAGAAATTGCAGAAAGAAGAAAGGAGAGGAAGAAAGTTGAGAGAGAATTTTCTGATTTCTATTGAAGAGAAAAATGGAAGATCTGATTACAATACTCACCTAATACTGCTATTTATACAAGTTCCTTCAGTTAAGGACTACAGATCATACAATGCACATCAAGTGCAGCTAATCTAAGCTCTAACTGAATTTCCCGCCAAAACTATCAACTTGAGCTAATTGGGTGACAGCTGTGTTGCATTAACTTAACCATGCTCTTAAGCATGCTCCAAAATATCTAATGAGATCTGACAGCTCATCAAGGATACTCATCAAGGTGGATCATGTTTCAATTGGATTTGATCTGCTGGAGGAAGCTTAACACAGCTACCAGTGTTGCTGAGGATCAGCTTCGGGTTCTGTTTCTATAAGCTCAGCTTGGAGCCTTCTGTATGGTCATTCTGCAAAGTTGGGCAACATTTAGTAATGGACTTTAATTTCTTTTCTAATTATCAACTAAAACTGTTTAACAAAGCATAATCGCGATACATTAGTCGTTAAACTCAACAAATCAGAGGATAAACTAGATACGCAATATATAGTTCAGCAGCTAAGCTAGCTATGCGTATTTTCATAACATATTTGTGATATTTCATAGACTAAACTAGATATGCGTGTCATTAGACTGTCAAATATGTCGGATACAAATTTATTTGGTGCTTTATATAGGTTCAAAATTATTATTAAAAAATTTTAAAAAAACTATTCAATCGTGAATGGGTGATGACGATCCGATAAGGAAAAAATTACTATTGCCTGTGAAAAAAAGTATTATTTGTAGTGAACGTGTAAATCGCTTTTAAGCGCAAAAGTACCACTTATCGAACAATTGTATGAATTGTATTAAGATTTTGAGGAGTCATCACCCAACAATTAGAATATTGGTCGGGAGTCTTTTGTTTGACTATCTGACGATCCGATAAGTGGTATTTTAGCACTTAAAAGCGATTTACACGTTTTATTCACAGGCAATAGTAATTTTTCCCTTTCTTTAGAAATAGGCAATATTTCAACCTTTAAAATTTATACTTTTTTAAAATTTAGATCCATGTTAGTCGATAATAGGTCAAATATTGTCAGAATTTGGTTTCGGTACCATTGGAACAAATTTTGAAGTTCAAAGACAAAAATGAAACGTTTTCAAGTTAATGGACAAAAAAGAGACCCCAACTCAAGTTAAGGAACCAATGGAGTGATATGACCATCATATTAACACGAACATAAAAAGGAATAAAGTATAAACATTGATTTGTGATATTGTCAGAGCAAATATTAAGATTCAAAGTAATAAATAACTCACGTTTTTATAAGATCATATTAAAAGAGTTTAACTACTTAATTAATCAGTTAGCTAGCTATAATATCCAAATACAAAAGTTGAATTATTACTAACTCCAACTGAGTCAACAATAGAGCTGAGTTCATCCCATTTTCCATCTATTAAGAATCCCTCATTATCACCATTCAGATTCCAAATGTTTGAGTTTGATGATGAGTATGAAGATTGAGCTACTGATATTGATGAAGTCTTCTGTGGAAAATCCAAATCTTGGAAATTTCTGCCTCCGATTCCACTGTTTTCAACTTCTTCCAAGCTTTTCTTCACATGAGGTTTATAGTTGTTCATGGATGTATTATTAATCCTATTGAATATTCTGCAGAGTGTCCAATCTTCCTGGAATTTTTTGCATCAAATTAAACCTATGAGAAATACTTTTTTATGCTTCACATAGCCGACCGTAAAAGTGACCGAGTTTCAATAGTACACGATGGCGAGATATAATCCATATAACTGACCCTACTATGTGGGACTAATCATTGAATTTTTGAATATGTTTATAAGAGATTAGTAACAATACTATTTATCAAGATAAAAATATAATGTGCAAATTAAAAAGACTTACAGGTTCTTGATCTTGATGAGCATTGCTATTATTTTGGTTTGAAATCTTCCAATAAGTTGGTGGGAGGCGAAATTCATGCATCATCCAATCAGTTTTGGTGCCCTTTCCAGCTTTTCCTTTGTAATAAACTAAGGATTTCTTGAGGCCAATGGAGTCCTTATTCCCAGTGGAATATATGTTCTTGTCGATTCCTGTTGCCTTCCAAAACCCTGAGCCAGTAACCCTATTTGGCCTTACACTGTTCCTATACTTTCTTGCTCTTAAGCAGAAGAAATAGTACTCTTTTTCACCACCACAATTGCTGCTGCTTACCTCTGAGTCAAAAGGATCATTTCAGAACCCAACATAAATAAATGGGTAAAATACATTTACCTCCCTCGAGGTTTAGAGAAACTACCAATATCCTGAAGTGAAACTACCAGCTAACATCCCCTAGATTGAGTAATAATATAACAATTATCCCCTTCTCGTTTCGTACAATTATATTTGCCCCTTTATGAGTAAAAAAAGTTGAACTCAAAACTCAAGATTTTTTTATAATTAGGCAAAACAGTCTCCTGTCACGCCGTATGATAGTTCGACTGGTGATAATTTCGCCCTTAAGTTATTAGACATGCAATATTTCTTAAATGAAAAGTGGTGCATGTCGAACCATTTGGCAGGTTGAATACAAGTTTTTGCCAAAATTTAAACGTCTAGAGGGGTGTTGGTAGTTTCCACAAACCTCGAGGGATATAAATGTAAATTACCCTCAATAAATAAAAGTTTTGGTTAGTGCTATAAAAATTGGTGGGGTTCGTTATGAGTTGATTTTAAAAACATATTTTTAAAAAATAATATTCTAACGTAAAAATGTAATATTAGAAATGTAAAAATGTGATGTTGAATACTTCAAAGTAGATTAAATTTAAGGAGATTGCAAATTCAACTGTATGATATCATCAACAACCTAAAGTAGATTGACTATCCAAAGTCATGCAAGGCTTACTTTACACAAAAGTGATTATCTAGAGAGGCTAAAGTTTGAGTGATCCGGATTAAACTAAAGTAATAAAGTAATGATGATAGCACAATGACTTTGACTTAGGCTCTGTTTCTTAGTAACATAATCAGGAAAAATATCACTTTTTTCTCAAAAATATTATACAAAGAAACAACATTATTTTTACTAAATTTACAATTTAAATTTTAAAATTTCCTCTAAATACTCACACATAAATTCAAAAAAAACATAATTATTACACTTTTTCTTCTATTTCCTACACAAATCCCCAAAAGAAATCCCCTCCAAAACAAATTTCTTCCCTGACCAAAAAATTTCCTAACCAAGTTGACAAGAGAACAGAGCCTTAGTGACTCCATTCTCTACTAATAAATTCATTCTTGATACGAAAAACATTTTTACAACCATTACAAAAATTGACAAGTTACTTAAAGAGGATAAATCACTTTATTAGTTTCTTAATCTAGAATATTGTGTCGCTATGGTTTCTCAATTTGAAAAAAGAAAAAAGAATTTTGATTCGTCTTTCACCTTTAAAAATAGTTTTTAAAATGGTTTAAAACTCAAATTCATGTCGCATCTGAATTATTTTGGTCAAAACATGAGCTGTTTTCAAGTCAAGTTAAAAGCGAACAAAGTAAAATGTAAATTTTTTTTTTCTATTTTATGCACCTGCTAATGTGTGTGAATCTCACTTGTTATAACTTAACTGTTATTGATACTGGAATTTATGATCATTTATCAATTATTTTTGAAATTGATAGATCGATAAAAATGAAACATTTACAAACGAGAAAATTAAATCAAGGCAACAACAGACCAGCCGGAAAAACCAATGAATTGATTTAACCTAAATAAAACTGTTTTCATGTGAAAAGTGTTAACTAAAGACAAAGTAATTTCTGAAAAATAAATGAGTGATTTTCTTGAAGATCGAATACATATAAAAATACTCACTTGGCACGGGTAATTCCCATGGGTCATATTTGTAGATGTCAAGCTGCCTGATGAGGTCGATTTTGAGGGCTTTTCTTTCAACTTTTCTTCGCAGATAAAACCCAACAAGCTCTTCATCTGTTGGATGAAACCTGAAACCCGGAAGAATAATTTCTTCGTCCACAGCCTTCAGGACCTCCTCCTCCTCCTCCATCTTAATTAGTATATATATATATATATATATATATATATAGCTTTCCTACTTAGCTAAATATCACTAAGTTTTGTTCTCGTAATCTCTCTCTATATATATATATAGCCAAGCCAATAGCCATGACAGAAAAGCTGGATTGCTTTATATTTATAAAGGACTTAGTCGTGGAGAGAAAGTTTAGTTGTGGGTTTTGCTTTCTTTCTTTTCTTTAATTTTGTTGGAGAAGGGGTGTGTGGTTGTGGATATAGGATGTTATAATCAATTTTGGACTATTTGTATGTATCTAGAAAGAATTAATAGTAACAATAATAGAGATAATAACTCATTGGTCTCTAAACTTGTTAGCACTTTCATCCTTGGATTTAAAATAATTTCTCTTCAATTTCCGAACTTTGATTTTCTATTTTCATGTAGTTCATCTTTCAAATTTTGACCAAAATCCAGCGTCATCAGACACGTGATGAACAAAACTCCAAACAGTGAAATATGAGAAAATAATGCAAGTGGTAACGAAATTGTAAGAAAAAATTGACAAATCATAAATCTCAAGTTTGCATGCGTTTGAGTTTGTTTTGAACGATAGACTACATGGAGATGAAAACCTCAAGTTGAGGGACTGAAAATAAACATTTTCAAATTTCAGAACAACAGTATGGCATGAGGCCAAGTTCAGAAACCAACGGAGTAATTAAAGTTTTAATATTTTAATTTTGATATTTTTACACAACCGTGATTCTAAACTATAGGGAGTGATTTGTTTTTAAAACATATGGGAGAAATGTCCATATCACAAAACCCCAATTTATCTATATATATGTCACAACCCTCATTTCATTGCACATAGGGAAGGATCTTAATTAATTAGAGGACGATATAATTTCAAGGGTAATATAAGGAAGGGAAGCACCAAATTAAAAGTCCTATAAGCATGCTGATAGACCTTGAAACAGTAGGGATAGTGAAAGGTAACATTAATTTCAAATTTGGATACTTTCAAAGTTTACATATTTAAATCTATCTTTATGGCCTAAGCATTTTCGCCTCTACAAAAACATACTATTTTATATTGTAATAGTTACAAAAATTATTAAGTTAAAAATGAATTAATAGTAAAAAAATGAATCAAAAATAATAAGTATAATCTCTTATTATAATATGTAATATGGAGTTATACATTAGCCCCTTCAATAGTTGTATTAAGTTTCACCACTACTCATAACGTGCACTACTTAATAATAATTATTCCTTAGAGAACTTAGAAAAGGTGTTCAAACCCCAATAAGGTGTAAAAAAATCAAAGCTGTGGAAAATTTGTCGCAAGAAAAATCAAAATTCCAAAGATTTATAGTAGTGAACATTTTGACAAAAACTTTATCTGTAGCAATTAAGTCAAAAGGTCAAAACTGGAAGAAACCAAACTGCAGCCTCCATTGTGGACTGGCTAGCAGCTATTTTGGAATCTCATTCATTGTCAGTCACAAAGGAAAGTTCTATCATGTCTCTTGTTAAATTTCTTCGGCCCAGATGTGGAAGACCGTCGAGAGAAATTGTCTCACATTTTTATGTCCCGAACCTAAGGCGGAGTTTGGATTGTAAATTAAATACGGAATTTTTTTTCTTAAAAGGGAAAAAAAAATTTGGAAGAAATTGTTTTCTGAAAAATTGTGTAGAAAAGACAACAAAAAATGTAGTGAAAAAAATTTGGAAGAAATTGTGAGTATATATTAGAAGAAAATTTCAATTTTAAATTTGAATTTAATGAAAAAAATGAAAGTTTAGTTATATATAGATTTTATAAAGAAATTCTGAGGTTTTTCTGGAAAAAAATTAAAACAAACATATAGATATTTTTTAATCTTGTTATGTGATTTAATTTAGGTCTTCACTCATTGCTGGTTTTTGCTCTGGTGTACTTTTGGAGAGAAGTTTGGAGCTGAAAAAGATGAAAAATGTTGATTTCGAGTCAAAAAGAGATAAACGTGACTATTTTGCCACTGATTAATAAAGGGTCTCAAACCCCAAACCACTTAATCGACTGTAAAATGCGGAAGTGCTATTTCTAGAATCGCAGCGTTTAAAAGACTAGAAAGTGAAGATTTGAAAACAAGCAGAGAGAGATTTCATAACATCCAATAAATCATTGAGATTTCTAATTTTCAATTTATTCTTGCAACTACGTGTCTGTTTCAAACATTTATTTAGTACATCTCTTCTTTTCTTTTTTATTGGAAACTGACAATTAATATATTAGTAGTTAAACTGATCACTACGTCAGCATGCGTAGAATACAAATTTTTCAAAAGAACCAAAGAGATTAAAGTTTTTTTTTCTTTTTTTTTTTTTATAGATTAAAGTTAACTACTCATATTGTTGTTTTCACTATAAAAAAAAAAATTGAAATTCTATCCAAACCAGTATAGCAATAAATTGGCAATTTTATTTTTCTCAGAAAATAAAATTACAAAAAAAATAATACCTAGTTGAAAAAATAATCTCATTTTAGTTAATGCAATTAATTTCTTATGCAAAGATATTATTATAAACATGGAAGAAATTTGGAAGAAGTAAGCATGGAAGAAACTCAGTTTACACAATTCATACACTCAATCAGCAGGCATAAATCATCTACCCATTACCCCCAAGCATCGGACATTAGATTCGCCACTAATTAGTCATTTCCAAAAATTACAGATGAGAAAACTAATTGGTGTTCTAGATTAAATAAATATGGCCAATATTTATATAATCCAAAAGGCAGCAATATACATAAAAGCGTAATTAGGAAGTAATGTAGGGCCTGCCCTTGACACGTGGTCAGGGCCTCTATGACCTTATATTATATAGAATAAACTCTAATTTTGGTCTCTCTACATATTGGTTTTTAATTTTTTTTTTTTTATCCCTAACATTTAAAAATTATTTTTATAGTCCCTAAATTTTATAAAATGAACTTTTTGATCCCTTTGCCATCTAAATTAACGGAAGTTGTTAGATGGACACACTTCAGGCTCATATGAATACTACATATAAGGTTAATGTTGTCCATATGAATAACAATTACGTGGTGTTATCAAAGAAGCCTTAAAAGTCATTATCTATTCATCAAATAATTTTAAACATTAAGTGGTGTTATTAAACATGTTTCAAGTCAAAATATTAAAAAATATAGAAATTTGAGGTAGACTTAATAACTCTATTGGTCCTAACTTTGGCTTTTGTCGCACTTTCATAATTAAACTTGAAATTGTTTCTTTTTAGTTCTTAAATTTAGATTTTTCATCTCTATTTAGACCATGGTTTGGTTTCCATCTAAAATCATTCACTGTTGGCACACGTGCGGTAGACATGCAGTTAGTAAAAGGCAATTTTGGTATTTGACAAAAAAAAAATTAACAATTAACAGCTTTACTTAACCCATGTTTATATTTATTATTTTTTTATGTTTGTGCTTAAGGATTCAGAGCAATATTTTACTTCTACAAAAGAAATGAAAAAACCACTAAATATAACCATAGGTTAAGTAAATCCTTAAAGTAAGAAAATTAATTGTTACCCTTTTTTGCCAAATACAAAACTTGCTATCTACTAATTGCATGCATACTACACGTGTCTGTCGGTAGTGGCTTATTTTGGACGAAAATTGTGCAATGGTCGATATAGAAATGAAAAATCCAAACTTGGGAACAAAAGTGCGATAAAAACCAAAGTTTGGGGACCAATGAAGTTATCAACTCAGTTATTATCGCTCAACTCAAACTTTTCCTCCCCGCCAGCACACCCTTCCTCCCGGTTAACTTCACAAAGGCAAACACACACGCGCCGCCGGAATTTGCTACAAGAAGGAGATAAGGGAGAGGAAACCGAAGCTGCGATGGAAAAAGTAGAGGTCAACGATCGGGGATAGAAGAAAAAGGGACTAGGGCTTGCAATCTTCAATAGGTAATCTTTTGCCAAAACCTTGTTCTAATCTTAATATGGCGTTGCTCTTTTTTCTTTTCTTTTTTTTATATTTATTTTAAAATTTAAGCTGGTTCTGGGATGGTGCTTTAAATTCACTTAACAATTGAATTTGGGGCTTGGCACCATGTCGTTGTTTGAGGACATTCCCGAGTTGAATGCTTATAAACTGCTTGTAAAAAGTCCCCTTGTATTCCCAAACTGCTTGAATTGGTTTGTTGCAGGCAGGGCTAGTGGGGAGGGAGTTAAATCTTATACATGAATCATGAATGTTGAAACCAAACCAAATAATGCTATCTGTACAGAAGAATAAATAAACTTGGGCAGATTTTATATGGATCAGAATGGAGTTAGAAGCTTTTAGACATGAAGAAGGGAAGCATGGTTCGAAGGCTCTGGCTGAGGAAAAGAAAGAAAAAAACCGCAGCACCTTCTGTGTCAAAAGAGATAACCTTATTTTTGGAATAAAAGCCATGATTTTTAAAACTGAACCAATTGAAGCTGCCGTCCATGTTTTGATAAATTTATAAGTACGAGCTCAGAGTTGGATATAGGCCTAATCGGATAGAACATATATGTGCTACAGGTAGCCAAAATTTAATGAAGATATGTAGATGGACTCTCAGGAAGTTAGGATTTAGAGATCAAACTATGTATATGTTTTGTGGTCAGTATTGGAAAATGTGCAATTTTGTGATTCTGAGCTATAGAATGTTCTTGGATTCAAAAGTTAATAAAGAGTTACTATAAACTATTAGCTCAATTCTTTATGTAGGCATGATCATTCCTAATTTGGAGGAAACAAAATAATAACAGCACCGGCAACAGAATTTTGTGTTCTGCAGAGAAAGTATAACTGAGGAGATGAATTTTAGTTTAGATGTCACCAGGAAGCGGCCTCAAAATCACCATCACTGGACATTGTACCAATCAACTAATCAAACTCAACTGCCTTCTGACAAACCTCACTCGTTCCCATCGATATTTGGATGCTCTTCAATTGTTCCACAAAATCTACTCCTCTCACCATCTCAGACCTGACCATTACACACTCTCTGCCGCCATCACTGCCTGCGCCAATGTTGGTGATGCCAATAGGGGCTCCCAGCTCCATGCCTACGCCATTCGTTCGGGGCTCAATGTCTTCCCTCACGTTTCAAATACTCTACTTTCGCTCTACTCAAAATCACAAGACTTGAGTTCAGTGAAATGGGTATTTGATGAAATTGAGAACCCAGATGTTTATTCGTGGACTACATTGTTATCAGCGTGTACAAAACTTGGTGATATTTCGTATGCTTGTGAGGTGTTCGATCAGACACCCCAGAGAAATGTCGCCGTTTGGAATGCGATGATAACGGGGTGTGCTGAATATGGTGGTGATGACGTTGCACTGAGGCTGTTCAGAAAAATGCATTATTTGGATGTTAGGATCGATAACTATAGTTTGGCTAGTGTTTTGAGTTTGTGTTCTTTGGAGCTTTTGGATTTTGGTTTGCAAATGCATTCCCTGATTATCAAGACTGGGCTGCTGTGTAGAGCTTCAGTTTTGAATGCTCTACTTACAATGTACTTTACTTGCAAAAGGATAGATGATGCTTTTCAAGTTTTTGAAGATGAAGGAGCTTTCGAGCCTGATCAGATAACTTATAATGCCATGATAGCTGGTCTAGTGGGCATGGAAAGAAATAAGGATGCATTCCTGATGTTTAAGAGTATGCAAAATGCTGCTCTACGGCCAACCAAGTTGAGTTTTGTGAGTATACTGGGGTCGTGTTCTTGTCCAAGTGAAGGGATACAAGTGCATGCACAATCTGCTAAAATGGGTTTTGAAGACTGTACGTCAGTGAGTAATGCAGCAATAACAATGTATGCGAACTGTGGTAATGTAAATGCTGCACGCTTGGTTTTTGAGAGATTAAAGGAGAAAGATATTGTGTCTTGGAACACCATGATAACAAGCTATGCTCAACAGAATTTCAATGGAGAGGCACTCTTAGTTTATTTACAAATGCAAAGGGAAGGGATGAAGCCAGACGAGTTCACGATTGGAAGTTTATTAGTCAGCTCAGAGTGTGTAGTAGAAGTTGAGATGGTTTTCGCTGCTGTTATGAAAAGTGCGCTTGTTTCGAAAGTGGAAGTTTCTAATGCATTACTTTCTACATTTTCTAGGCATGGTTACATTGACGAGGCCTACGAAGTATTCAGTTATATGAATTCCAGAAATTTGATTTCCTGGAATACACTAATTTCTGGATATCAATTAAATGGATTTCCAATTCAGGGTCTGAACCAATTCTCTCAGCTTGTATTGTCAGGAATTGTTCCTAATGCTTTTACTCTTTGCATAGCTCTAAACATCTGTGGAAGCATTTTCGCCCTGCGGCATGGCAAACAGTTGCACTCCTACATTCTCAAGATAGGATATTCTTCAGAGACATCCTTGAATAATGCTCTTATCACCCTCTATGCTAAGTGTGGCAATTTGGAGTTATCATCTAGGGTTTTCCAGAAAATGACTTGGAAAGATACAATAACGTGGAACTCAATGATATCTGCCTACAGGCAACATGGAGAAGGTAGGGAAGCCGTTCGTTGTTTTGAGAAGATGCAAGATTGTGAAGTTAGACCAGATGAAGCGACCTTTACAGCAGTTCTTTCAGCTTGTAGCCATTCAGGTTTGGTCACAGATGGCTGTCGAATTTTCAATTCTATGGTCACTACTTATGGTATTGAACCGGAGGTAGACCATTTTTCTTGCATTGTTGACCTTCTAGGTAGAGCAGGTTTTCTAGACGAGACTGAAACGTTAATGAGCAGCAAGCATATTGACATAGATTCAAGTGTGTGGTGGACATTATTCAGTTCCTGTGCCGCTCATGGTAACTTAAGGCTAGGAAGAATAGTTGCAGGCATTTTACTCGAAACTGAGCAGCATGACCCTGCTGTTTATGTGCTTTTGTCGAACATATATGCAGATGCAGGGGAGTGGACGGAGTCTGCAGATGTACGAGAATTGATGAAGAAATGTAGAATGCTAAAACAGCCTGGAAGAAGTTGGATCAGACCGTAGAAACACAAATCACTGTTCTTAAGCCTGTTTCCATTGCACCATCAAAGAAAACATTGGATTGAAAGATTATTGCAACATGCACAATGAAATATTAGTTGATGGTCTCTTTGTCTGCAGAATAGAATCACCTACAAGACTATAACTGTGTTGCATTTTTCCAAAAATTTGCAAGGCTTTGCTGTTTGCAGATCAATGCTACATATTTTGAGATGTGTAGCATTCTGTTCATTCGTTCTATACCTTGTGGCATCTGGCTCCATTTCAACTGATGATATTCATCAAGCGTAAGACTTTTTCATGTTTCTTTCTTCCTTCTTTTGAACTGTTTTAGATGATAATGATCTCTTCAAACTTGAATTATTTGGAACTGTTTAAAAAATAGATGGGTACCAGCTGATTAGATAAAAAATTTGATTTTAGTACAAAGTTGTTTAAGCAAGTTACTTACAATTGGATGTATAAGATATTCTTTCCTCAATTTAGGATGAAAATGAAGAATAGGTTTAGTCCTTCATTGAGGCCGAATATTTGTAAGATTGACTTAATTTTTAGAAAAATCTACCCTGAAATTGGAATTATATGCCTTTGCTCAGATAGTGCTTCTTTGATTATCATTGGAAGGTTTTTAGTACTTGTGTGTGTGTGTGTGTTTTATCCTTTGTGTAGTCATTTTGTAAATTTTATGTCAGATTTCTTGTTCTGTTGTGCTTTCCATCCCCAGGCTTCAGATTGTAGAACCAGATACTGGTCATACAAAACTTTATCTTAAAAGAGCAGGACTGGTGGCAATTTCTCACTAGGTGATTGTTCAGTATCTTTCTGGAAATCCTTTTTGCTTAATCAACCTTCTCTCCTTCTCCTGTAATGAAGGTGCAGCCTTTTATCTTTTTCTGTTTTTTACAATTGTTTCTGCATTTAACTGCTTTTTTTTTTCTCGGCCTTCACTCTTTCTCATCTTTCATGGCTTATATCTGCACCCTTAGGCTAAAATATTCATTTGTACATTAGAAAAGTATGAGTTATCTCTGTTTCAGTTTTATTAGACAGCTATGAATAGTCAATCTGGCTTTTAGAGATATGGATCAGCACTTGGATATGATGCTTGAAGTTTTCTCATATAGATTTCTTCGAGCTTTCGACTCCTTGTGTTTCCTTGAGGATTCTGCATGTTGCAGTCTAAACTTTCATTTTTGTCTTGCCTAAACCTTATAAGGGAGAAAAAAAAAAAAAAAAAAAGTGTGTGGACAAAATTTGCCATTAATTGTAAGGGTCGCGCGAGCCTCATCTACGTATAGTTATAATTGAAAAAGAAAAAAAAAAACGTAGAGGATTAAAATTGTAGTTTACTCTATATATGTCTTATATTCATATATATATGGTAATACTTATAGAACCACATTCCATTCCATAGATAAGTGATATGATTTTTTCCGTGAGTAATAACGCACACCTCAACTAATTTAATATAATTTTTTGGTAGTAAGCGATGCTGCATATATACATCGGTTATTTACCAATGAATACATGATATATCATTTATTATTAAAAAGTTGTGATTATTTGTTAAGATATGTATCGCTACCTTTTATTCGTTGTAGTATTCCATTCGATCCAAAATAAGTGTTGCTTTAGAAAGTTTTATTTTATACATGGATTCATTCATTAGTTAGCAAGGTAATACTTCCTCCTATCCAAAAATAAGTATCATTTTAAAAAAAATTATTTATTTTAAAATAACTGTTTTGAAACCATTAATGAGCTCTAATTTTAAATTTACCCCTACCTCACTTAGTTTACTCATATCATTCATTATTTTATATTATCCCACATTTAGTTTTTCTGGGTATCTCTTACATTATTGATTTTTTTCGATTTTATGTAACATTTAAAGGTTTATAGTTTAGTCCATTTAAGGGTTTAATAGTCGTCTTTAATAAGTGTGTAGAAGTATGAAAGGACATTTCTTTAATGTGTAAGTCTTAGAGATGATAGGGTGGATGAAACTTATCATCTCTTAGCTATATTTTTATAATCATATTCTATTAATGAAATCTAAACTTTAAGCATAAACTTTGCCTTCTTTTATTTTTCATCCAGCGAGCGGGCATTTACAAGAACTTTTGAACGGTCTTGTTTTTCTCGTCCCTCTAAAGACTCTGCGGTGGTGAGTACGACATGCGAGTAAGACTTGACACAAGATTTGCTTTCAGAGCATTGTCTTGAGTGGGATTTTGTGGAAGTTTTGTTAGTAGGCACTGCATGCCAAATGATTAACTTTTTTTATGGTTTAAAAGAACGATATGTGACACAGCTGCAAGTATATAGGGGGTCCTTGGGTGCAGCCATATAGGGGGGGTCCTTGGCCTTTAAGGAAAACACAATCAGAAAAGCTGATCTTTATGATGCTCCTTGTCCCATTTCTCTATTCCTTGATGATTATTATCATGGTTGAAGGATGGTTTAAGATCTAGGAGTAAAAGCTGTAAAAATATTATTTGTAAAAATTGGAATGAATATTTTTTTAAAGAAAATTCGAAACCGATGCAAATTTTTGGATCCAATCATATCTCAGGTTATTTTGTACAATCCTACCTAAATTTTTGGATTAAAATTTGGAAATTTGTTTCTCATTTCACTTTTAAAACATTATGAGAGGTAAAAATTCAAAATGATTTGTCATGTAACATTTTCGTATGAATCCCACAATTTCTAACCCAAAACACATTTTAGAACGAGGTTCCATACAAGAGGAGCCTCCCATTGTATCACATCTTGAAAAGAGATTTGTTTTAAGTTTCACATATGTATAATATCATAAAGAGTGAACTGTTAAAAATATCATCATACTTTTTCAGAATTTTCCGTTTGGTCACTAAACTTTTTTTTTCTCGTAGAAATGTCACCATACTTTCCAAAATGGGCTAGAAATGTCCCTCCGTTAGATTTTTTCGTTAGATCTAACAGAATATTCAACATGTGCCTCTCACATGCTTTTTTAAGGGGTATTTTTGCCTTTTTACTATTCTTTCTTCTTCTCCGATGGTTCAGACCATCTTCTTCCTTTTTTTTTCTTTTTCCTTCTCTGACTGCTTAGACCAGCTTCTCATTTTTTTTCCCATTTTTTTTCTCTGATGGTTCAGACTGTCTTTTTCGTGCTCCCACAACTTCCAACCGCGTTCGCTTGTTGTACACCTGAGGGGGGAGGGGCGGCAGAGGGAGTGCGGAGGGGGGAAGAAGGGAGGAGGGATTTGGGGAAGAAGATAAATAGTGAAAATGGGGAAGAAGAAAGAAAAGAAAAATAACAGTAAAAAGACTAAAATATCCTTGAAAAAAAGCATGTGAGATGCACATGTTGTCTATTCCGTTTGTTCTAACGGAATGACATTTCTAACCCCTTTTGGAAAGTATGGTGACATTATTGGGGAAAAAAAAATTTAGTGATCAAACAAGAGATTTTGAAAAAATATAGTGATATTTTTAACAGTTCACTCTATCATAAAATTCAGAATGAGTTAAGAAATAATATTTAGTATTATAGTTTATATCATATTTTTAAATAATGTATGGTACCCAAACTTTTTTGTTGATCATATTTAATTTCATGAATTTTTCATTAAAACTTGAAATGTAAAATGGGTTGAAATTGAAAATGTGATTAAGACTAACTTTTTAGAGGTTTTTTATCCACCAATTTTTTTTTTTTTTGGGGGGGGAGGGGGGTGAGGGGGTGAGGGGTACTATTCCCACTTTGAATGGGAATTAATTTTACTTATACATTAATAAAGGTATGAAGATTATAAAATTAAAAAAAAAAAAAAAAATTTGAAAACACCAAAAAAATCTTAGAACCAGAGCGGCAGAGCTGTTACTTCAAAACTACAACAGAAAACTCCCAGTCAAATTTTCGGATCAATTCAAAAGCTAAATATACAAATCGTAATAAAGAAATTTAAAAGAAAAAACCCACCAGAAACAAGAAAATAATCAAGAGCTAAACCAATTGCCCCCTTTAAGTTAATTTTAAACATTAAGGCAAGAAACAAAAATCAATAATAGAAGAAGATGATTAAAATTGGAACCTTCAGAAAGGTATCATCACCAGGTTCAGATCGATGGATAGATAGATAGAGAAAGAATGTGTGTGTGAGAATGAGGAAGAGAGGAAGAGAAATAGCGCCATAGCGAGCGAGCAACGAAAAATCGACAGATTCAGATTGAAAACTATTATTCTTCGCGAATCGCGACCATCATATTCATATAATCAGCGGCGGTTCTGAGATATCCACATGCCTGCCGATTGCCGCCGCTTCGAACCCGCACCGCACGCTTAAACCCTCCTCTGTTGCAGACGGTGAGCTTCCGGGTCTTATATATTATCGAGTGTGTTTTTTTTTTCTTGATAAAGAAATGAATTAATTGCAATAACCACCTCAAACTTTACTTCGATTGTAAATTAATTCCTGAACTTTTAATTTTTATAATTACCCCCTAAGCTATTAATTTTTTTACTAAGAAAGGAAATATTTGTTTTAATTAAAAAATTCTTCATGAAACATCTAATTGCTCACTTAATAACAATATTAATATATAAGTTTTTATTAGTTTTTTTTAGCAATTATGTCTTTTTACTAAGAATTTCTTGATAACCATTTGTTTATATTACAACAATTGTAGCTTAAGGGTTATTTGCAAAAATTAAAATTTTAGGGGACAATTTACCATCAAAGAAAACTTTGACGTGATTTTTTACAATTAACTCGAAAGAAATTGATTATTTGACTGTCAATATCATGTGAATGTGTTATGATATTTTAAAAGATTTATCGAACATATGTTTTTAAAAATAATTTTTTAATATAAAAAGTGTAAAATAGTGTATTGAAATATACAAACATATAGTTAAATAATAAGAGTTTATTGAAAATGATGAAATATTAATATGAAATACAAATGTTAAAAAACATGTCCAGAAATTGGGAGAAATTACAACCCATACTATTTAAGGGTAAAAGTGTAAATTTTTTGCCAAAATTATGAAAAATAATAATAAAGAGTCCTATTTATTTATTTAAATTTCAACTGGTCTATTTAATTGCAAAAATAAATGCGAGGGTCGTTTTTCTGAAAATGGAGGTGGCTGAGAGGCGAGGACGAATTAACCGCGAGACATGTTTTCTTACACGTCGGCGGCATTACCTTCAAACCTCTCCGGTGCGTAATCAACTGAGCGGCCCCTTTGCATGTGGGGACATCGGCGTTTCATTTTTTGATAAGGGGAAAACGCCGGGGCAAACACCCCCTCAAACGTTAACCATCTAAGATGGCGTGGTTTAGGGTTTGGATAAACATGCATGGACCGCTCGCACCACCCACTCCTATTGAATGCCAAAGCTACAACTCTGTGCTCTATGAAGAGGTCACTTCTGTTTCATCTGGGCGATGTGGGACTCCGCTGCACTTAGCATCCAATTTGAAAGCACAAAGATTGTGACGGTAATTTCTGCATTAGATTTTGCAACCTATGGAGTTTGTTACCTTTAGCATTAATTAGTTATCCGATCACAGCCTTCATTTGTTTGATTAATTTTAAACAAAAGTTCATGTAGAATCTCAGACCTCATTACCATTTGATTTGATTTTGTTTTTGATTATTTATTTTATATATTACTTCATCCTTTCCATTAAAAAAGTCTACTTTAGTATACTAGTTTCTCATCGTTCACAATATATATTTTTACGTTTTTAGTATACTTTTTATATTTATAATAATCCTTGATGACTTCTTAATTTGGAGGATTATGCCACTGCTGAGGAACTAGATGCAGAATCAAAAATATAAAGGAAAGAGAGACTTTAGGGGCATCCATACCCTAGTAATCAAAACTCTGGTGAGCATAACAAAATATCATTCACAGATGGAAGCAAAATGCCCCTAAAACTGAAAGCAGTATTTAACAACTTTTAACTTTTACGCACAAGCTTTGTGTTCTGGAGGGGCTTTGCAAACAGAGTTTGCCTTCCAGTTAAGTACTACATTTGAAAATTCAAGAAACTCAATGCCAACGTGACAATTCAAAATTCATAATCCGAGCTAACATCGATATTTTGTACACACTGCTTGATAATGTAGTCCTCGGCATCAGAATGAGACAACGGACTTGGAATGGTTTGGGTGGCGCAATTGAGACGCAGCAGTATCAAGATCTTCATCTTCAGTAAAATCAGGTGGCGGTGTCCCACTCAGTTGATCCCTGTAAATCAATCCAACTCAACAATAAAAACTTCAGAACTGGAATAATAAAAGCTTGCTTAAAGAGATTAGCAGAGGGAACTGATGTTAAAATTTGAGTTTAGCACAACATTCTCAACACAATTTCCAGTTGGCTCTGTTGCAACTCCATCACAAAAATCACGAGCAGTTCCACAGAGAGCCAACAAATGTCAAAATATTAAGCAAAATAAATTTTCAATGAGAATGTTTCTTCAAGAAGTTCAGAGAGAGAGAGAGAGAGATGAAAGTCAAAATGTTCAGAAAAAGAAATTTCCAACTGACATCGCCATGACAATGCACAACATAAAAAATGTTGTCCTTGACGCCTTGAGAAAGGATCAGATACAAAACAATTTCGCACCTCATGGAGCTCTACTCAGTTCTATCAAACTATCCATTCAAATATATGAGGAAGCCTAGCATACCTCTGTGCATTGAATGTCTCCTCAGACAAGGCCTTTTCTAGTCTTTCCTCAAATGGTGTTGCATGCCAACTAACTTTTTGGTCCTGCAAAAGCAGTCAAAACACCATCTTTTTGTAATCTTTCTTTGAGGGAAAGATAAAGGAAAGAAAACATACAAGAGAAATGTGGACATACCTCTTTGTACTTGTTTGTTGAATTGGGAATTCCATTCCCATCCCACCATTTGGGTGAAACTTGAGAAGGTTCATTATCATTCCAGTGTGCAGCAACCATCCCAAGAATGGGCCTATCTCCAGGAGTCAAACCAAGCCGAAAATTTTGGACAGTACTAGAGCTATTCAGGTCGACATGGCTATCCTCTTTGAAAACTGGTGCTCCAGTCAGCCATGGGGACAAGCTAGCCTCCCCCTTTGACTCTTCCCCAGCTGAAGATTTGTCTGTAACCACTTCTGGTATAGGACTCATTTGATCAGTCTGCTTAAAAGATTCTCTAATGTGAGTGTTCTGGTGATCAGAAGAAGCATCCTCACTCTTCAGCTCTTTCAACTGAGGGAAATTCTCCATTGGATTCGGCTCAGAATACACATATTGGCACCTGATACGAGCATTATTGCCCTGTCCCGTGGCATCCAGATATGATGGGAAAACAGTTCCAGGTGTTTGCATCTCATCACATAGTTTTAACGGAGTTGGGTAAGGAGAAGACTTTGGAGCGCTTGAATTGCTTGATCCCCATTGTTTTGAATTTTGATCTAATCTCTCAGAGGAATAGTTCTTTGATGAACCCGATGACATATCAGACTCGCAATCAAACCGAACAGACTTGTTCTTGCCAGCTACAGTTGGAGGCATATCACCAGTTGTAACAGATGAACCAGTTAAACTGTTACTTGGACTAGAAACAAGTTCAATGGATCTAGCACTCTTCATATCATTGCCTTCCGTAGATCTTGAAAAAACTCTCTCAGCATTTTGCCCATCAGTCATGCAACTTCAGAATCAGAACACAAAAGTATCAAGCATTGTTGCAGTTTTGAGCGATTAAATGTTCAGAAAAAGAAATATAAAATCCATGCTTAATAGAAATCTGAGATGATAAAGATAACTAAAAAAGAGGTCAAATGCGTTAACACCAAAAGTCAACTAGCGAGGTTCGGGACAATACCTGCTGGGCGTATGCTCTCGAGAAAACAAATCTTTCGTCGCTGAGTCACGACCTTTGGAGGGTGTAAGCAGCCCACCAGATGCAGTTTCAGAGTCGAGTTTATCTATGGATGTGTCAGTGAGCCATGATTTGAATTCTGGACGATCATTTTGTGCCATAAGAGCAGAAGAATCCTTGCATTTCTGGGAAACTTTTCTAATTTCTGCAGGAGTTTCAGCTATTGTTCCGCAAGCCTTAAGGAACTTGGCCTACAGCAAAAATGTTGATCATACCAATAAATAATGACCACAAGATAAGAACTAATAAAGGCTACTTTGACAAGAAAGCTATTACACAATGAATGTATCGTAGAATGATCTATGCAGGCAACTTTTATGTGAAACTCAAACCAGCACAAAGCCTCATTCATCAATTTCAGAGAGCATACCATCTAATGTCATCGCAAGCTTCTGTATTGGTTACAAATAATGAGGCATGTGTCAAAATGACACCCAACTTTTCTCCAACATCAATGTTAGTAACATTTCTTCATCATACAAAGGATAATATGGAAGGGGAAATATATAAATCTGAACCAGTATGTAAATTCCATGCACATTACAGAACATTTATAGACCAATGGGAGGTATTAACCATGATAAGCTCCATTCACATGGTAAACAGTTATCAACATGTAATTTCGTCCAATTTTGTAATTAAATCATATTCTTTAAATATTTGAATGTCATTCTAAAGAGAGGAATTTAAAATTAAAAGACAAAACAAAAGGGGAGGAGGGGAGAGAGACCTCATCATTGAGCTCCTTCAAATCAAATCCAAGCTCAGGCTTTGGTGCCCCAAGGTTTTGATCTTCCTTCAACTTAGCAAGCAGGCCATTATCCTCTTTAAATCCGGATCATTTTTATTCCAAAACAAAATTTTAAAAATTGTCAGACAACATTTTATATCCGCTCATTGTATTCCACAACATAGCAATTGATTCAGAAAACAAACTACCTTCAGAGACTAGCAGCGAAGATAAAGAACTCCGTTTTCTTGACACTGCACCTGCCTAATCCCAGAATTTAAAACAAAAGGTTAGATTTCATTTCATCCATGAAGAAACATACCAAAAACAAGTAATTACAGTACAAGCAAATATGAGGCCCCATAGACAGGACGAAAAACAAGCGTACACACACAAAGTATTTGAGTTAAGTAATCAGAAACAAAGCATATTAAAAACAGAGAATTCCCATTAGTTTGTTATATATATAAAAAAAAAAGGACTTCATAGGAAATTAAAGCTCCAAAACTTCTTGGATGTTAAATTTCTCAACAAAAACCTACAGGGCCCCAAAAGTTAGGGAATCGTATTTCATCCATGAAGAACACATAACAGAACAAAGTAGCAACTTAAAAAGACATTTCCAATATCTTTCTGTCATAAGAACTTCTTCAATCAATGAGTTTCTCTGAAACAAGATAAAATTTCATATTCTTTGCTGGAAACACATCGGTTTTAGGTCACCTTAAAAATGAAACGAACTGATAAACTTCTTCAACGTCAAATTCCCTCCCCCTGAACACCAAATTACTAAACCAGAAACCAAGAACATAAAAACTCGAACAATTCAAGAAACTACAAAAGTCAGAACAAATTCCTCACCGCAACGCCAGGATTGGAAGCAGAGTTGCCCGAATTAGAGATAGGGTTAGAATCCTTAACGCGAAAACAGCTGAAGAGACAGCCCATGGTAGCCACCATCACTTTAGCAAAAATCCGCTTGAAACCGAGAATCCCAAGCTCCAATTTCCGGCGCGGCCTTTCAAACTGAAATTCCTCCGCTTCCGCTTCCTCCTCGGGTGATGGGACGCGCAGGCGGAGCCAAGAATCAGCAGTGCATTTCATCTCAGTTCATGGCGGTCTTGGTTCTGGGTTTGGGGTTTCCGTTTACGCAGAGTGAGGAAGACTTGTAAATAGAAGCGGTAAAATAAGTGGGCGAGAGCGACGAGTGAAGAGCGATTTCAGTGAGAAATAAATTTCTGGATTGGGCGTTACGATTTGTGGGAAAGATAGGAAGGTGAGATGGCGCTTTTGGATTTTGAAATTCGAACCAGTGACTTGACGAGGGAAAACTACTTTTTTTTTTTTCTAATTTTCTCACTTTTCAAATTCTTTTTTCTTTGGAAATAATGGATGCACTGTGGCTGTGGGTCCCACTACACAAAAAAAAATTCCCTGCAATTTTTTTCTCAAATAGTAAAGTTATACTAAGAAACAAAATCATTTTCAATTTTCACAATTATAACGTGATTAGGGGTAGTAAAAAATACCCACTAACTCAAAAATCGCCCAAACTCATTGGGTATTAATCCAATAATATTCACTTTAAAAAATAATGGGTTGGGTGGGCTTGGACTAAATATGTAATGGGCGGATTTAGAGTAGCTCATTGGGTACCTTAAAACCCGCCTATCATGGGTATCAAAAATACCCATCTAAAATTACCCTTAAAAGTATAAAAAATTAAAAAAATAAAAAAAACCAACAACTCACATATTTTAGTGTGCCCATTTTATTTTTTCTTCAAACTTATTTTTTCTTTTTATTTATTTTTCGTGTCCTACAATTACTTTACGTTTTTTTTCCATTTATTTTTTTATAATATTTTTAAATAACCCACTTATAAATACTAATTCAAAATTCGTTCGGGTTTAGGACGGGTTTGGGTTCGGGCCGGGCCGGTTCGGTTCGGGCCCAGTTTTGAACCGATTTCGGCCCGGGCCCAGTTTCAGCCCGGGCCCAATTTGGGCCTCGGGCCAGTTTTGGCCCGGGACCAGTTTCGGCATCGGGCCCAGTTTCGGTGTCGGGACATGCACGGGTTAATATAAATATAAAAAAATTAAAAATTATGTTTGGACAAAAAATTACATACGATTAAATATAAAAGTATATAAAATTTAATATTTCAAATTTTAGAATAGATTCAAAGAATTAAAATTCCCTTTAAAAAAAATTAAAAATTTTTTTTATTAATAAACTATTAAATAAGCCTTATATTTTTGTATTATGGGTACCCATAGCTACCCATTAGCCATTTGAGTTAAGACCATTAATTGAATGGATAATGGGTAACCATTACCCATTAACTTAACACCCATTTAATACCCACCCAACCCGCCCGTTTGACACCCCTAAACGTGACAAATGACAATAACTCATTAGCTATTACCTGTTCTTTTTTATTGTTTTGAAAATATATTTTTGAAAATATGTTTTTGAAAAATAATTTTATAATGTAAAAAATATATTGAAAATGTAAAAATGTATAGTTGAATAGTAAATAGTTGCATTAAAAATGATGAAAATTGATTATAATATATTAAATTTAGTATTGAAACCAAAATCAAAACGAAAACGAAAAGAACAGACCCATAATAAATATTCGAACAAACCACAATTTTAGTCCTTTACAAATAGCTCAATACTTTTTTTTGTCCCTCACATTTTATATGGCGAGAAAATGTTTTTCACATTTTGTTAGTGTATCTTTTTAGTTCCTCACTAACTTTCCATCTATTTTCCATCCAAAACGTCACATATCACTCACATGTTAACTATTTAAATGGTAAAATTGAAATAAAATAATAATAATTGGTATTAAATATTAAATAATTTATCATTATTTTTCTCAAATATTATTGTACACTTTATAAATATATTACATATAATTATATTATTAAAAATATGAAAATAAATATATAAATTTTTTTATTTGGACAATTTTTTTTTTTAAAGTATCATATCCCGTTATTAAGAATTTCTTTTTTTTTTTCTCATTGTCATGATTTCTGGTATGACCAATTTTCCTTTCGATCCAACTTGAGGCCTAGTTACTAAACTTACGATCTGGCCCAAGTCGACCCACCGACAGAACACTATTTATATCCAGACAAAAGGAGAAGACGGACATAAAAGACTATTGGACGATCACATTCCTCGTCCTATTAGATGACACGGAAGAACCAACGGACAATCACACGCCTCATCCTATCGGGCGACACAGAAGGACCAGTGGTCTAAACGACGCGGCCGAATTTCTATAAAATGAAAACTTCATGCCCATAACAGGGGACCTCTCTTTTTGACTACTTTTCTCTCTGGTTTCATTATATTTCCTCCATATCTAAATACTGACTTTGGCATCGGAGCTTAATCGGGGGAGGTTCCTGATTAGTAAAGGTATCGGATTTGACGAATCAAAGCAAGTTCGACCCGAAGACCCTCATCGGCAAATCACGCTTCATCAATTTCGTAATTCTAAGAAAAATTTATTGGGACAAAAATATAATTTTTTAATAAAAGTATTATTTCTCATTGTTAAGAATTTGTATTTTTTTTTTCTTTCGTTTTCCCATTGTTATGATTTCCCTTTTTTTAGTTTTTATTGGGAAAAAACATATAAACTTTTTTTTTAAAAAGTATGATTTCACATGTCAAAGTTTTTTTGTCTCTTTCGTTTTTTCTCCCTTTGTGCTTATACGTTAAGGTATGGGTAGGTGAAGGATGGCTTTGTGTTTTTTTATTTTTGTTAAAAAGTGTTCATTACACTGTCATAAATATATTTTTTAGAAAAATTATAATTTCCAATTGTTAAGGATTGATTTTGTTCCAATAAAAATTATTACATTTATTTTAATATTTTTTCATATTTCTAATAATATAATTACTAAAGTAGGATTACAGTTGAAAAAATAATGATAAATTACTTAATATTTAATACTAATTTTTATTATTTTTAAAATTCTACCATTTAAATATTTATCTGTGAGTGACATGTGACTTTTTGGATGAGAAAATGGATGGAAAGTTAGCGAGGGATAAAAAATATACACTAACAAAATGTGAAGATATTTTCTAACCATATAAAAAGTGACAAAAAAGAGTATTGAGCTATTTGTGAAGGACTAAAATGGTGATTTGCTCAATTATATTATGGAAAATGCAAGTTGCATATATTTTGTACAAATTATTGTGCACATAAAGTGCAATTTGTGGGCCTTTATATTTTGCATGCCATGGTTGCCCTTATAGTGAAATATTCAGTTGGACTGCCACTAAAATAAATATTTTATAAAAAAATGAGTTGGCTAATTAATGAGGTAAGGTCTATAACACAATGACATTTTAGTATGCATGTTGTGCATAACCTGGTTTCACAATGAAATCCTAGTAAGTAGGTGGTACATAACCTAATTTCATAAGGTTCTAAGATTTATTAAATTTTCTGAAAAAACAATAAAAGAAAAAAAAATCATTCTAAAGGATAAACAAAATAGAGAGATAAAAATAGTAAAAACAAAGATAAATTCAAGATATGTATAAATAAAACAAAAAAAATAATGTATATTGAAAATCTACATTTCAAAAAGGAAATAGAACTTTTACAAGATAAATAGGTTATACTAAAAATTAAAAGTAAGGAAAAAACAATGAAATAAAATATTGATTTTTGTAAGATACAAGGTGGATTCAAAAAAGGGTAAATACATGATTACCCCATGTGGTTTAGAAAAGTTACGCATCACCCCCTTAAGATTTAAAAAACTACCATGCACTCCCCTATACTTTTGTGAACTCTGTAAAGTAGAAAAAATGACCAAAATACCCCCGCTTCTAAACTGACCAAAAAATGGCAAAAATGACCAAAAAGGCTTGCGAGATGGCCTTTTTGGGACCATTTATTTTTGCGTCTCTAGTCCGATTTAGTCCACTCCAAAAATACCAATTGTAGACATGCATCAATACTAATAATCCAACTAATTTTTACAGGATTCTAACGATTCTAATGACCTTTTACGAAGCATCAAACATGGCATGTCACACTGTTTTTCCAGAAAACTCTTGCGAGTAGTCATCTTGAGGAGCCGCCGCTGCCGTCGTCGTCGCATGATAACCACCGCCTTCACCATCAATCGATAGTCTTGCATCCCCTCAACACATTCTTGGTAATCTAAGGACCTAGGTTAGTAAGGATCTTTTATGGTAATGCTTGAAAGTAGGCATAGCAGCTTATAGTTTTGGAAAGAATAGAACAAATGGGTTGTTGAAAATAAACCATGGATCTCGTATGCATGAGTTGTTTTGTGTTCTGTGGATCTTCATCTAGGGTCGATTGCATCCAGTGGAAATGGTTAAAAACAAGATATGGAATTTATATGAAAATCAAGAACAAGAAAAATGAAACTTGAAAAAAGTGGTCCGAGCCTAGTTCGGAGCAAGTTTTAACTATGTTAGAGTAATCCGTTAAGCAAAGTAAAAGCATAGATTTAAATTCTAGCACACAAGCAATACGTAGAAGCTTTTACTTTGCATAACGGATTACTCTAACTTTTTTAAGTAAAACACATGATGCAAGTGTCATTTTTTCACTAATTATTACATTTAGTACAACATAGGAATTGTACTTTGTATCTTAATTTTCAAAAAATTTTATGATACCACCATAATTATTAGTATAAAAATAATTAAACTTGAAACAATTTGGGTTCAATTTGCAATTTTAAGTAAAATTAGGGACGTAATTATCAATTTTCTCTCCATTTACCATTAATTCAACATAGAATTTGTCATATTATCTTCATTTGTAGATAATTTAAAAATAGCAAAATAACTATTAGTATAGAAGCATTCAGTTGAAGATAACTTGATACTATTTATGGCTAACTTGCAATTTTTAAGTAAAATTGGTAACGCAAATATCATTTTTTAATCCCTAATTACGTTTTGCACAACAAATAAATCATCATTTTATCTACATTTATAGATAATATTATATATGATAGGACCATATAGAATGACTCAATTGAAGAAAACTTGTGACTAATTGGGGTTAATTTGCAAATTTTAAGTAAAAAATTGGGATGCAAATGTAATATTTTAGCAGTAATTACGTTCAGTACAACGTAGAAATCAACCTATTATATTCATTTTTACATAATTTGATGGTAGCAACATAACTATTAGTATATAATGACTCAATTTTAATAAAACCTTGAGACTATTTGTGGTCAATTTGAAAATTTTAAGTAAAATTGGGGATGCAATTGTCATTTTTTCTGTTTAGAATAGATACAACATAGAAATCATTTTATCTTAATTTGATGATTGCACCATAACTATTAGTATTAATGACTCAATTAAAGAAAGAGATTATTTGAGGCTAGTTTAAAATTTTTAATTGAAATTGGGTTCGTAAGTGTCAGTTTTTCTCACTAATTACGTTTTTACAACATAGATTTTTGCCATATTTTCTTCATTTGTTGATAATTCGATGATAGTCCCACAACTATTAGTATTGAATGACTCAACTGAAGAAATTTTGAGACTCTTTGGGGTCAATTTGTGATTAAAATTGCATACGCAATTGTCATTTTTCACTAATTATGCTCATTACTAGATATAAATTGCCCTATTATCTTTATTTGTAGATAATATGATGATAGCACCATAATAGTCAGTATAGAATAACTCAACTGAAGAAAATCGAGACACGTCAGGGTCAATTTACAATTTTAAGTAAAATCAGGACGCAATTATCATTTTTTCATACTAATATAACATCCAGTACAATATGAAAATTGTCATATTATCTTAATTTCTTAACGATTTTATTATTCACCATAATTATTGTATTGAATGATTCAACTGAAGAAAATGTGACTATTTGAGAAAATCTGCAATTTTTAAAAAAGTTGGGACGCAATTTTCATTTTTTATCCCCATTTATAAGAAGTACAATATAGAAATCATCTTACTATCTTTATTTTTAGATGTTATCATAAGTGGACCAATACTATTACTATATAAGGATGCAATTAAAAAAACTTGATAATATTCGGGGTTAACTTGCAGTTTTAAGTGTAATATGGGAGACACCTGTCATTTTTGCTTAATAATTACGTTAAGTACAACATAAAAATTGTCATTTTATCTTCATTTGCCCATAACTACTCGTATAAAAAAAATCAATTAAGGAAAACTTGATACTATTAGGGATCATCTTTTCTCACTAGTTACGTTCTGTACAACATAGAAATCAATCTATTCATTTGTTGATAATTTGATACTTGTACATAACAATTAGTATAGAATGTCTCAACTCAATGAAAATTTGAAACTATTTGGGGTTAATTTGAAAGTTTAAAGTAAAATAGGGATGCACCAATCATTTTTCCCCTATTAGAAAAACTACAACGTATAAATCGTCACTTTATATTAATTTGTAGATAATTTGATGAGTGTACCAAAACTACTAGTATAGAAGCGCTCAATTGAAAAAAAAAAAACAAAAAAAAAACAAAAAGTTGAGATTACTTGGGCTCAATTTGCAATTTTTAAGTAAAATTTGGGATGCAATTTGAAAATTTGAAGTAAAATTGGGGATGCAATTGTCATTTTTTCCATTATTAGAAATCGTTCTTTTATCTTAATTTGTTGATAATTTTATAATGGCACCATAACCATAATTGTCGAATCACGGTACGTATCTTTTCTCAAGTTTATATATAATAACATAATTTAAATTTTATATTGAAACTATTTAAAACTATATATGTTTTTATTCTATATTATTGATTACATATAAAACTAAATATTTATTGTAAAATAACTTTCTCTTAAATTTATAAAAACAAATATTTATGGGAAAATTATAAAAATTATAAGTTAAAATTGAAATCAAGTAATATCATTTGAAACAGATCAGAAATTTATAATAGAGTTCAAAATTTTTTTTAAATCAAATTTAAAAAAATATATTATATTACACTAATACTCTTGTATATAATTTTTATTTATTATCTAAAAATAAATAATTGATTAATTAATATTCTCATCATTTTGACTAAATTAATATTCTCATTGTGATAAATATATTAGTGATATCATTTTTAGGGCGAAATACAAAATCAACCCTCAAGTTTGAAGTAAGAACAAAAACAACCCCTGGTTTCAAAAAATACAAAACAAACCCTGAAGTTAGCGGTATAAGAACAAAATTAACCCTATCATTAATCAATTAATGGTCAACCAACTAAATCATGATTAATTTTTATAACAATCCCAAAATACCCTTTGAATAACTTTTATAAATTCTAATTATATTTTAGGGAAAATTCCTTAAAACCCTCATAGTTTACGAAAGTTATTAAGAACCTCTACGTGGTTTAAAAAACTCGAATAGCTCCCCTGTGGTTTTCGATATCCGTAACATTTAACTTTTCAGTTAAATATAATGGTCAACCTAAAAGTCAACCATTTTATTTTATTTTTCTATAAAATGACAAATTTACCCTATAAATAAAATAACATATTTATTATTCATGAAAATGACATATTTACCCCTTAAGACAAATAATATACAATTGTATACTTTTTTATTTTTTAATTTAATTTGTATCATAATAATTTAATTTTTTTAAAACTTAATTTTTCTCTTTCTCGTTATTTTTATTACATTTAAATTAATTATTTCTTAGTACGGTTCTCCTTTTACAAATCATAATATTCTTATAAGTTAATTATGTTTTCCTTTTCTTCTATCATCTTAATTACTGCTTTCCTTATCTATTTTCTTTAATTATTTTCTTCTTAATTAATATTTTCCTTTTTCTTTTTCTTTTTTTCCTTCTTTTATTCATTTATTTGCAGACTTCCACCAAGAGTACATCACTGCCGGACTTCCATCACCGCCACTACACCACTACCGAACTTCCACCACCATCACAAAACCAACACAACCACCATTGTCACAAACATTCTCCAACAGAAAAAATTGAAAAACTGATGAAAAAAAAATTAAAGCAATAGATCCAATATTTCAGTTGCTGCAATTTCATTGTTGCAATCCAAAAGCTTAAACCAGTTGGAAGCTTCAGAACAAAAAAGAATAAAAAACACACACACACAAACCAAACAAATCAATACGGTAGTGACATCACTTCGCAGCCTTCGACACAAACCACCGCCGGCGATACTGCCGGCGTGAACGGCCATCTGCAGCGGCGATATCATCATCATCGTCGCCATCATTTACAAATCTGTCAATTGCTCTGCTCGAAGTTGTCCGCCCTTTCTCAGATCTGGTGCGAAGTATGGTGTCGGTGAGGGTGGAGGCGAGAATATTTGATGGTGGGGGTGAATTTTTTTTACTGTGGATCTGAGAGTATTGATTGTGAGAGTGAGGGCGGGAGCAGCACAATCGTCGTAGTTGTCTTCCATAGCCGCCGATGTAACGACCCAGGCATGCAGGCTGACCCAATAACTTTTGGGCTTTCGTCCTCGCTAACCCAAAAGGCTTAAGCCAAGTTACTAGTAGCCCACAAGCCTTAGGCTTTTATACAGGTCACCCACTCTTTAATTTTCTGATGTGGGATAGGGGATGTTACAGTCCACCCCTTCAGGCCCTTGCGTCCTCGCAAGGTCTAGTACAGTAGTTGGCCCAGTCCCCTGGAACAGGACTCTAGAGGTGGCTCACGTGTCTAGCACGGTGGCTCTTGCACGTAGCACTTAGCTCCCGGACCAGGGTCGCTCTGATACCATTTGTAACGACCCAGGCATGCAGGCTGACCCAATAACTTTTGGGCTTTCGTCCTCGCTAACCCAAAAGGCTTAAGCCAAGTTACTAGTAGCCCACAAGCCTTAGGCTTTTATACAGGTCACCCACTCTTTAATTTTCTGATGTGGGATAGGGGATGTTACAGCCGACCTTCCGGATCTGAGAGGTGGTGCTGGATCCATCATAAAGAACATGGATTTAATGGTAGCGGTGATCGTGTGTGTGACGGTGTGGTGGTGCGTGCGACGGTTTGGTGGTGTGTGCGATGGTGAGACGTGGTGTCTGCAATGGTGATGGTGATGCTGGAGCGTATGTGCGTGGGTGTGGGGATGGTGGGGGGTGAGTTTTGTTCGGTGAAAGATAATGAAATGTAGAAAAAAAATTATAAAAGTGAAAAAGGATAAAATTACGAAAATGACCTTATCACCGTTAAAGTTAATCAAATACATAACGGTTACGGATATCAAAAAATCACAGGGAGCTATTCGAGCTTTTTAAACGACATGGGGGTTCTTAATAATTTTCGTAAACCAGGTTTTAAGGAATTTGTCTTATATTTTACATTAATAACCAAATATTCCTTTTAATATATAAATATTATTTTGAGATGTAGTTTGTTCATCACTATCACCGCTAGTCAGATCATCGGGCTGTCGCCGCCGTCGGGGCACCGGACTGCCGCTGCCATCCGTTAACCACCTCCCTAACTATAAATATAACAATTAGTTAAAATTAAGCAAAAGCTCACTTTCCCTCCATAAGCTTTGTTGATTGCTTTCAAGAGTCTTCCTTAGCTTTGCTGATTGCGTTCCAGAGTCTTCATTAAAATGAGAAGCATCTGTAGTAGTTCTGAGTGCTACAAAGCTTCCAGGCATTAAATTGAGTGCATTTGATTACTGAACAAAGAGGAGATACAATGCGGAACAAAGAGGGGATACAATGCTGAACAAAGACACCATGGTTTCGAATATAATGCTGAATAAAGACAGTGCTGCAGTTCGTCGCTTCGTCGTCCTCATCGATGACAACCACACGGCGGTGGTGGAACCCTTGTTGATTTTAGAAATTGAATTAGGGTTGGACTGCAAGTGATGTAGACGATGAGGGTTGTTGAACATAGGCCAATTGCAGTCCAAAAGGAGGCCGTGGCGACGTCAATGCCTACAACTGATATTAATTGGGTTTCATGGTTTTTTGGGTCTTTCTCGAGGAGGAAGAGAAGAGGAGAGAAGACAGCAATTTCTTTTTCCTTTCTTTCTCTTTTTACATTCATTAATCTTTTTTTTTTACCCCCGCCCAAAATTTACTAAATATTTTTTTCTTTTTTGAAACGAAAGTTTACTAAATATTTGGTTTTCTTAGATCTAACTGAAGACTTATTAGTCATTTCACCATGTTCCTCCATTAGAGGGGTTTGATTTTTTAACATCAACGTTTGTTTTGTATTTTTTGAAATTACGGGGTTATTTTTGTTCTTACTTCAAACTTGAGGGTTGATTTTGTATTTCGCCTTTATTTTTATAATCACAAAATAAATACTCTACTCTATAGAGATGATTAGTATGAGGTAAGTTATATATGAGAAAGAAAGAAAGAGAAGAAGAAAGAGGATGAGGAGGAGAGGAGAGGGAATAAATACCCAAAAAAAGAGGAGAGATAGGAGAGAGAATGAAGGAGTAATTTTCTGTATAAACAAGTAGGAAAGGGGGGGGGTGAAGGTAAATAAAATCTATGTGTAGTTATACTCAAGGCTATATAAGGAACTAAAATATTTGGGTCCACTTTTTCACTTTATGTGCACAATTATTTGCACATATTTTGTGCAAATAACTGCATCCTTATATTATCCAAGTTGAGCTCTAACGGACTATAAGAATGCCTTTTTATAGGCTAAAAATAAGACTATTCTAGAATAAAATGATGCTTTGAATCATATTAATTCCCTTGGAAATGTATCACCGTCTGGCCTCTTGGAACTTCTTGGAGTTTGATCAAAATCCAGCAATTAAATTTCATGAACGTTCATGCATTATATGAGTCCAATTGGTTCAACTCTTGAGCTTCCTTGTGCGTGCATCCATGCAGATTTTAAGACGTTTGTTGGCTGCAGCATTTACTTGTTGAATCCTTACAAATTCTCTCCTTGGTATTTTGCAATTTGTAGAGAAACTAGGCAATTGTGAACTGAAAAGTCTTCTGGAATGCTGAGTCAGTCAGTTAGAGAGCAATAATTTTTGGATAGTTCACACCTATTCCTTGACTTGGAACATGTTAAAAAAATTTCTGCACTCTTCACTTCCCTTACCGAATTTAGCCCTTGATTTTCAACATTGATGAACTTTTATTTGTGCTTTGACTTGTGCTCTTGAATTGAGTTTAAACGTCATCATGCTTTGGACTTCTTTGCACCATTATTTTGACTCACTTGGCAAGACTAAAAGTTAGTGTTGGTCTTCCACTTGTAGCAAAAGTGTATGATTTGTTGGATTTTTTTGAAAAATGCCTTGACCTTGAACCCAACTTGTCTCAACTAAATCACTGATGACATTTCTAAATTATTTGGACTTGGGCCTGTTCTTTTTGTTTTGTTTTGAAAACAGTTTTGGTTTCAACAGTAAATTTAATATATTTTAATCATATTTCATCATTTCCAATACAATTTTTTACTATTCAGCATCTACTTTTTACATTATAAAACTATTTTCCAAAACTTATTTTCAAAATCATTTTCAAAACACCAAAAAAGAACAGGCCCCTAATAATAGCTACAACATGCCATTTCATTGGATCATTGTTGTCCTCGACGGGGCTTCCATTTGGGCAAACAGAAGAGATGTCGGATGGATTCTCATCACTCGTTAGGTTTCCCTCATCAATATTTTTGTTTTACCAAATTTTAATAAGGTATCTAATTTCGCAAGCTACTTATCAACTATTTTACAAAAAACGCAATATTAAAAAATAGAGTGAACTGCCAAAAATGTCAAGCGTACCTTTCGAAAATGTTCGCTTTGAAACTATAGTTTTTTAGCCACAAATCTCATTTTACTATTTTAGATGGACAAAAAATGTAATTTTGTCGGTTGGTTCTGTTAGTCTTGTCATGTGCCCATTTTAAGGACTACAGCTTCCTTGTGTCGGAGGGCACACTGTGCCCTCTCACGCAGGGGGTGGGCCCCATGTGGGACCCACTTGTGGGGCCCATCCCCTGTGTGAGAGGGCACAGTGTGTCCTCCGATACAGGAGATCTACTTTGCATTTTAAGGATAGTTTGTCCTTGTTCATATTCTTCCTTCTTTGTTTTTCCCCCAAATTTACTATTCAACTTTTCGCTCAAATTCCTTCACCTTCTTCCTCCCTCATCTGCCGCAATTTGTCTCCCCTTACCCCCCACCCCCTCCCTCCTCCCTCCCTCCCTCCCTCCCTCCTCCCCTCCCCTCCTCCGCCAACAAGACAACTACAACATCCATTCATCAAATACTATTAACTTTTGTTAGCTAGTTGGCAAATAAAGTTGCTCAAGAAGAAACTGTAACTTGCCATGGCATCAATAGTGATGAGTGATACCTCAATTGGCATTCACTTTTCTAGTAAATAAAGAGCAGCTTGCACATATATTAGACTAATTGATTACATTTTATGCATCAAAGTAAATAAATAAAGTGAAAAGTTTTGAATAAGCCTATAGTATTTACCTAAGGTCCAAATTAATCCTTAAATCTCTTGACGTTACAAAAAATTGTCAAATTATCTCTTTTAACCCTCGTCACATCATTTTTTTGCTGACCTGGACTGTTTCTACCTCCACGTAGGCTAACAGACACTACTAGAAATAAGTGCCTTTTACGACGATTTTTCTGAACGTAAAAAGTCATATTTTCATCGTAAAAAGTGTTTCACGTCCAGTATCCCGTCTCCACGTATGTCGTTGTCAGAGGCTCCGACGTAAGAAATCTTACGTCGAGATTGACTGAGACGGTGTAAATGGAAATGTTACAACGAGTCCTTATTTTGGACGTAAAAGTTCATTTTCTTGTCGTAATTACTCATCCATTTAAGTTGTATAAAACTATTTTACAACTATAAAGCTCGTCGTAAAACTGTGAAAACTCGTCGTAAAAAAATGGTAATTCTATGAAATAAATTTATTTAATGATTTTTTAAATATTTTTTTTTAAAAAATAATTGCCAAATAAGACAACGTAAACCTAAACCATTTAGATAAAAGTATCAATATAGAAATGAACAATTTCCTAAATAAATTTTTTTTGCACTAATTCACGTTAAAATACTCTATTAATATCTTTTAAATAGTCATCAAAAGTAATCAGCCTAACACTTACATTGTATTTTCTTTCAAAACTAATCATCCTAACAATTAGAAGGTATTTTCTTTCAAAAGTAATCAACAATTAGCTTTTGCATCTTTCCATCTATTTCTACTCCCGCAAAATAGCTTGCAATCTTGCATCTCTTTCTACTCCCGCAAAATTGCTTGCACCCACAAAAAGCCATCAAAGAGCTTGCAAATAGGGGATTGAAAAAATTAAATAGAGAAAGAAAAGTAAGGTGAAAATTGCACCAACTGAGATTAACCATACCAATTTTAAGAATCATATATACCTACATATTTTACCATTAAGAACAAAACATCATTTTCCATGCTAATTTTAGCAGCACTTACACTTTCAAATAGTTATATAGCAGTACATTTAATCTTGAATTATCGCAGGATACTGTGGTACAGAGAGAATTAATAAATAAATACCTAAAGTCTTTCACAACAAAGTAGAGAGGTGGTCCAATTCTGAGATACTCTGTAACATTGTTAAAATAACCCTGAAACAAGAATTGTATATTGAACAACTGCTCGTAATACTTCAAGTAATAGGTCATTTGAAAAGGAACAGTTATTGGACCTGAAGATAAGAGTCCCAAGGAAGTACAATTGCTGTTCAAGACCAGGTTCTATCCTTGTACATAATGCCTTTGAGAATCGAAGGGGGAGAGACCACAAAGAAAAAGGATATCTATTATAAGTAGTTCTTGGAAATTAGATTTCAGATAACAAAAGAAAATGCAGAAACTAAAGTAAACCTAACTCACGATGCTTCCAGTACAAAAGCACCGAAGACACATATGACCACGACTTTCACTCCCCAGACGTTAAGAACAGGTGCATGAATGTCCTTGAAAAACAAGATGAAGATCAAGAAATTCAGGGAACAATTGTAAGGAAATTGGAAATTCCACCAGAAAAATAGAAGCAAGAAAATCATGAACAATAAACTTAAAATCTGAACTACAACTCAATTAGCAACTTGTCTGGTGTAGATAAACAATTATAGATTATTTCATGAAATCAAACAGTGTCAATTTCAGAAAATTGTTTCATATCATGTGTACTATAGTTATATTTTTTGACAGGCAAATAAGAGAGATTCTAGAAGAATGCAAACCTATCTAATCAGAAATCATAACAAATTATAATCTAGGAATCAATGAAGAACACACCCTACCTTCATATATCGAACCAGCAATCCTGGTTTTCTCTGATTTCCACCTGAGAACTTTAACAGTTATTGTTCAACTCTCAATAATTTACTTTAGTCTAAGTTCACATTAATTTATAACCGCAATAGATATTGCCACACATACCACTGTCGGGATCGGAAGATGAATGAGAGATTTTAACACATGGGATACAATCAATTCTATTATCCTCTGCTCTTAAAAAATCAAAAACTATCAAGGCAACAAAAGCTGTAACTTGCAGAAGGAAGTCCAAGAGAACAGCCAATGCTTTAACATAAGAGAAATTATGAGTTTAACAAGAAACCATACGCAAATATAATAACCAGATTGTAATCAAGCCAATGCAATCTCGTTTTTGTCACAAAAACATTGGCAAAGGAATGACAGCGGAAGGAAAAAAAAATAAAAATAAACCTGCAAACATTGAAAACACACGACAGGCTGGCATAGGAATAAAGCTTCCAACCACAAAAGCCAGCACCTCAGATAAACTAGCTAGAGTGATTGATGGTCCCACTTCAACAAGTGCATTACTAATGCGACCTTCCAAGGGCAGCTCCAGCTGTTGCCGTTTTACAGCATGCACAAGAATGTACATGTTGTCAACCCCAACCTAATACAACAAGAAGACCATCAACAGATGAGGTAAAGAATAAAACGTTTGAACAAAGTTGAGATGCTCATAATCAGCCTTAAAATTAACTTATCTATCCTTTAGAGAGGAGTTCTTTTTTCATGCAAAAGTATCCTAAAAGATGCTTAAATTAATGGGATTACCCTGATGAGTTTTCACTCAGCCTTAATTCTACCTGCCAAGTGTTTTCACAAGTATTCTTCTCTGAGGAATTGAAATAATTAAATTCTATCAAAAGATTATTATCTACTTGTTTGGCACTTTTTCCCATCAGTTAAGCTTACTTTTGCATGAACAATGCACTCTCCAGAAACTCAAAGTTAAAGGTACTAGTAAGGATAAACATGCATTTCACTCACAGCTAAACAAGGAACGGGATGACTTCCACTATAATAAGTGTGGATTTTACTCCAACCGCACTAAAAAAAACCGACAAAACTAAGAACAGAGAGCAAAACAAGGACAACTCCTGAAAGACCAAGCAGCACCTGAAAGAACAATCAGCCATCCCATTCAAATGTTGGAAATTAATCATAATACCCACAATGAAGTTTAACCATCTCCTATATACAGCTATATTTCCACAGTAGCCTGTCAATTCATTGCAATTTTAATATGAAAGCACATCTAGCTATAGGCTCCAAGCAAACACATGCTATCAAAATCATGACTAGATACGATATAGTTCAGACTGTCTATATGAGAAATAAACTTGTTCAAGAACAAGTTGAAGGGGCACATGTAGGAGAAATATTAAGTACTTACCTGAACAACAGATGTCACATTTATAAATTGACTTTGGTTCGAAGAGCAAGACAGCTCACAAAATAAATTCAAAAAATTTCTCAAGCATGCTGGGCAACCAACTAGAAAGGGAGCAGCCTGCAAGAAATTTGTTAAGAATAGATGAATTATTGACTCTCTATATTCAGTAAATGGACTACAATCACTGCAAGATGGGAATAGGTAAAACATTAACTGAACACCAAAAGAATTGGCAAAAGCCATAAAACACCACTGATAGCTCGTAAACACTTGAGCAAAAGGAAATTTAAGTAAAAAATAAAAGAGAAAAATTGTACAGCATAAGAAAAACTTTCCTAGAGTCATTCTAGGAAAGTAAAAAGGTGAATCATTTTTTAATTGGAATTGGACTTGGCCTATAAATAATGTACGTCATCAAGAGGAGAAATCAGATTCATTCAAGAAATTTCCCAGGACAATTGTCTTCTTTCAGGGTTGTGTAACGGCTAAGGATTCTAGGGGAGATTCCTTGAGAAATCTCAGTTCTTATATTGCTTAATGGACATTTTGAGTTCATTAGACTCAACAATTCAGTTCTTGTATACTTGAAGCCATAAAGATTACCCTATGATCTGTACTATTTTATCCCAGACTTGTGCTCATCAGATAATATATATTTTCTTATTTTCTTTGAAACGTGAAAACCATAATAAAACAATGAAATAAGATCTTAAACTTACAGGAGGCTGTAAGGACTTCACAGGGTCAGCAATTGGAAGAGAGAAAGCCCAGAACTAATAGATGGTTGTCCCGAAACAATTGTCTCTGGACATTGTCTGCTAAAATTTCTTAGACCAGCTGTGTTTGAAAACCTTTCAGAAGGAAGTTCCTATAGCATGATGTTAAAACAGGAAAAAATTCAAGCATTATGAAGAACATATTATCTAACTACCAATGGTGCAAACATATTGACCTCCAGTGCTCATTGACAATCAAGGGAAACTGAGGTAGAGTAAGAATGAAGGAAAGAGAAAAGAGTTCTCTTAAATATATTCAGTTAGAGAGAAAAACATAAGAGGAAACTAGAGAAGTAACTTAAAACATGCACCTAGAATTTCATGCGCATTACTGAAAAATATGTGACTCATAAGATACAGGGAAGAAATAAAAGGCAAATTTGAATGCTTTTCTTCCTATCACATGCATTTGAACCTTATCCAAGGAAAAATTAATCCTATCCTTTTTGTCGCTTCAGAAGCATGTAAGGCTTGCTAATGCAAATGGAGCCAAATTGTACAAACATTGCATGTGAGAACTCAGTAAGTTTTTCTATAGATTGAAATATTAATACTATTACAGTACAGAGATTCTACTCAACACACAAATCCATACAACAACTAAGCGTTTTACCCACTATGTGTATCGGCTACTACTTTTAGAATCAGATACAACTTCAAAATAAAAAAGGCCTTCATAGACTTAACCACAAGGTTCCTTCTCTTTATGGCAATTAGAGATTTCAAAATTCAAGCATAAATTACTGCCAAAAGCAATACCCACCACAGGGTTTAAAGATCAGGAACAGAAAGATACAGCTCTGCTACTCATCATGCTTTTATGACTAACGGGGGGATTAAAAACCTTTGAAGTTTGAACCTCCTATGTAATCCTCCAACATCTGCCAAGCTGCAAATAAAGCAAAAGACCCTAATAATCGTCAAATATGGTCATACAATATTCAAACTGGAACACTAATTTCTTCACTTAATAGCCTACTAGCTTCATTTATACATCACCAAATTAAGTTCCCACCTATATTGACACGTATTTCGTTTGACAAACTTAGTTTCCAGTCAGGGTATAACTTGGTTTTCTAATTAAGATACTGCAAGAACTTATAAAAATAAAAAATAAAAAAATCAGCAACTGAGCCTTGAACATATTTCTTCCAAGAAAGACCAAGTGGTAAAAACAGAATACAATAATCAATAACAACCAGCATACTAAGGTTTTTCATAACAGTCTGATTCTGAATCAATATGAAAAATATGAGACTAACATGATCATTTTTCTATCATCGCCATACAAAAAAATACAATCTAAGTACTAATTCTTGTTGACGAAAGCAAGACCTCAACAACAATTCTTTCAACAACAACCTATTTTTTTTTTAAAAAAATACACACACACGTAAAATAATTGGCAAGAAGACTACATCATAGGCATAGGCATGCTAGGACAACTGAACATAGAAGAACTTTAAGTACTAATTAGTTCACCTATGAATGGAAGGAAAAACCATATAGTGCTCTGTTAGGGCATGTGAAGTGCCCTACACCTTCCTTTGAGTCCACTTCGATCAACTGACTCCAATTCACTACATGTCCGCAAATACTTTCAAAAAGCATATCAGAATGAGCAACAACGCAGAAAGAAATAGAGAAATGGCATAACAACGAAATAATACAGATACCTCAAACAGAGAATCCTAATTGAACAGATAAATATAGTTATGACGCGAAGAGAAAAGGCTTATCATTCTGCGCAAAGAAAAATAAGAAATCCTTGTGAATTTGAAGCCCTAAGATTTCCATCTGAAGCACTTCTCAATTGCCAAACGAAAAATCCTTGTGAATCGATTGTGAACAGCAGTACTGGCCAGAAGCACAAGCACTTCACCGTTATTAATTAAACGGAAGAATTTGAAGTACTGCCGGGTCTACACATAGCTCCAAATCATCGATGCCTCTAGAATTTATCACAAGAGGCTCCAATTTCCTTTCCGACACACACTCACACAGGAGGGAGAGCTTTGAAGCTTCCTTCACGATGATTTTAGTGTGAGGAGTCGACGATACAGCGAGCGAACGCCGCTGAATGACAAGCGAAGGCGACAGGACGGCGAGCGCAGGCGACGAAACGGCGAGCACAGGCGACCAGACAGCGATTTGAGGGAATTTTGGGGAAGTTTCTGTGAATTAGCACCCTATATTTTCTGGTTGATAAACAAAAATTCAAAACCATCGTTGGAATGGAAACCACTCAAAACAATCCCCAAGTCAATAGTTTCTAGCATGGTAACCCTTACCGGCTCCGGTGAGACGCAGCGCCGACGAGTTAGAATGTGAGAAGTCTTTTGTATAATTTCATTACCGGATAGTGAGTGAAGGGGAGGAGAGAGAACGCGACTGAAAGAGTGTGAGTGAAAGGGAGGGGAAAGAGAGAGAGAGGGGGGGGGGGGGTGGGGAATTGTCGTACGTGATTAAAAAAATTTATAATAATGGAAAAATACTAATATGAATTAATCACATATTAGTAAAGATTTTATTTAGCAATTCATTTTACCATCAGATTAGAGCCTTTAAAAGGAATTTTACGTCTAGATTAGATCCTTTACAAAGTGATTAGGGTTTATCCGTAACTAAAAAGGGAATGTTACGTCCAGATTAGTGAACTCGTCGTCATTTATTATTGTTTACGACGAGTTTCGCGTGTCGTCGTAAAGAGTTGGACGTAAAAGGACCCTATTTCTAGTAGTGGGAACCAAACGGCCAAATGACATTTTTGATGGTTTTATGTTTTCCAACTAAAGCGAACATATTCAAAAAGTATAGTGATATTTTTAACTGTTCATTCTATCACTAGAAAAAACAAATGAGATTTTCTTCTTCTCTTTTTTATTATCCAATATGACAATCTTTCATTAAATTGTCATTAAGGCAAATTTTGATTATCAAACACACGTAAATCTAGATGCATCACATGAAAAAAGAAAAAAGATATTAAAAAGACTAGAAAATATAAAAGACTCTTCAAAAAGTGGAAGTAATACTACCCCTCTTTCTATGATATCTATTTAAAGGGGCAAAAATGGAGGGCAGAAACGAAAGAAAAAGTGGCAACAAGAGAGATGGGAACCAAGATCGATTGATAAAACCCTCATCTTCAACCCCCCATCATCGGAAACACCTTAAACTGTCTCTCCTAGATCAAGACGTCCCTTCTGGATCTTTCATCCCTCTCCTTTTCTTCTACCAAAAACAGTCAAAAATTCTTGATCCTTCCTGCAAAAAATCATGCTTTCATCTATAAAGTTCAAAAATAATCTTATTACTTCCTTCCTACAAAAATGCTTTTCTTACTAGCAGTTGTCTTTATCAGAATCTTTAACAAAGTTCCTTTAGGAATCTAGCTGAGAATTTTTCCTTTCCTTAGATTGTTTGATTGAGTATTTTATCTGGTTTATTGTTTTTGGAGTTCTTTATATTATTGGTGTTATATTTATTAATCATTTTGGGGTTGGTTCGTCTTGATGGCGTTTCAATGCATGGCGTTGCGCGAATGCGATGGCCAGAATGGCTGGCTGGCGATAGCAATGGCGACGGCGATGACCCAAGAAACGAAATACTATTGGCAGTCCAAATCACTTGGTTTGAATGCGGAAGCAACGCCGTTGGGGTATGCGTTTCCCACAAAGTAGGCGATTTCGCATCCTTGGTAACATTCATGAATTTCTGGGCGGCGAAAAACCGTGGTGAAAGTTGTACTGAATCATTACTTATGAAGAAGGACTTCGATTTCGAAATAGGGAAGAATCTTTTCCCCCCTTTAGGCGACTTCTTTCCAGCTGCCAAAACTATTCCTCCGGCTCCAACTACATCGAAAGGTAAGTTCGTCCGCAAGCGGTTTGTTTTCACCAAGGAAAAGTTAACAGAACTGAAACAATTAGCAGCGATTTCCTCATCGCTAGCGAAGGACCCGACCAGGGTGGAAGTCGTCACCGCCTTTCTGTGGAAACAATTCATTAAAGTCGGTGCTGCGGCGGCGGTTGGTAGCGAAAAGAAAACAACATTCATAATATTCAGCAGGCTCTTGCAAGCTGTAAGCTTGCGAAACAGAATTCGCAGCTTGGCCGCGGCGTCGCCTGAAGATGAGTCAATGAAGTTCCCTTATGGGAATTTCTTAGTCCATACTACTGCTGAATTTGATCAGGAAGAGGTCGATTATGGCGATCTTGTTCGGCGCATTAGTAGTGCAATTAGGAAAGTTAATGAGGATTATATCTTCAATTTCGCAGTTCCTCATATGAAAAGCTTGATGGGTTCTAGTGGAGGAATTAATGTACAACAAAAGCAGCAGCAGGTACATGATCCAACAACGATGGTGATGGTCAATGATTGGTTTTTCACAAGCTGGTGCAGATTTTCAACGTACGAAGTTGACTTTGGTTGGGGAAAACCAATTTCTGTGGGGCCCGCTAGTTCACCGAATTCCAATGGGGTAGTTTTAACCAGCAGGAGTTCCAGTGAGGACGACGGAATAGAAGCATGGGTTACAATGTTAGAGGATGAATTTGCTTTGCTTCCCGACGAGATTCTTTCACTTGCAGCCACTGATTTTTTTCACCTCGACCGTCAAGTATCGATGAAAATTGAATTTTTTCCGTTTCACTAAAAAAGAATTCATTTATTTTTCTTTTAATAGTACAAACACGATTTTAGTTTGTACCGAATGTTAAGTCGTCCGTGATTGTGATTTACTTTTTAATTTGGTCATGTATTTTAATTTCTTGTCTCCTACATCAAATAAAGGTGATTGGTTGTTGTGTGTGTGTGTGCCCACTACTATATATATACAACGAAAAATGTCATTGATGAAATATTTTAAAAAATATTGTGAGGTTTATAAATGTTACTAAATAAAACTGAGATGGGTGTGCAAGTGGCAAGAAAAAGAAATTAGAGGGTCTAGTGTAATTATTTTTCATGCATAATAATCGAATTTCAATCTTTAAAATTCTAATTCAATTTTTAAAATTTCTAATGTAAATTAATATTCAACATTTATTACTTCTACTCAAACTCGCAATTTTTAAATTTCAGTTATACTCTATAAAATCCATAATTCAAATTCTAAACCCTAATTTAAGCTCAAATTAATAATTAAAAAAATTACAGTTTCAGTTAAACCTAAACACCCAAAATTGATTTACTATTCAATAAATTTAAACATACAAATAATAAAAATTAATTAATTAATTAATAAGAGTGATTGTTAGTTAAGAGAATAAATAAGTAAAAACATTAATTGGAGATGGCCTACAATGGTCTTTCCATCTCGGCCGCCGAAAGAAGACAGAGATTGGCTTCCATTAATTTGAATATTCATTGTTTAATAACAATTACGTTAAATATATTTTTGTTCATGCAACTCTGCCTAATATTTTAGTTACTGGTCAATCGATGTTCACATCGAATCTTAGGCCATTCTCTAATATAAATTAATAATATAGTATTGTACAAATAAAAAATATGACATAGCAATAGTTTACTACGACCAAATTCGCACTCGATGTTCGTATCGATAAAAATTAATGTTTAAATATTAATTAAACACTTAATATCATAATCCTGATTTGATTAATTAAGCACATAACATTTCAATGCTGAAATACTTTTTTCGGACCTCGGAATTAGAATGCTTAATCACACAATCTTGTTTGATAAATATGTTGATCTTAATTCTGAAATCTTAACAATGTACTATTTTACCCTTTTGTTGAATTTTTATTTTTATATTTGTATATGTGAAATATCAAATTTTATGATCAGACTATGGGCGTATCACAAATATATCTAGAAGCGTCATTATTGTTATGACATTTAAAACTATTTCTGTAATTTCATGATATTTTTAGTAACAGCAACATTAATTTGTAACATTTTGTAGCTGCAATTATCAAAATTAAGCTGATTCATTTTCTTTCTTAAAAAAAAAAAAAATGTAGAGTTTTTTAAGGTTGCAATTTTAGTTAGTGACAGTTTTAACTCGAGCAAAAATGAAGTAAGACTATGAAATGTTGCAAAAAATTGTGAAACACCATTGTGCGTCACAATATTTTTGTCAGTAGTACTGTACACTTTTGTTGTAGTGTTTGTCGACTATAAGTTACTTCTATATATGCATTATCGCGATAGTGATTGTTTATTAATACTTGTTATTTTAACATATTCATGGTATTTTTGTAATTAACTCGATACATTAGAGGCTAAAATATCAATATGTTGTTGCTTTTTTTTTTAAATTTTTTTTTTTTATTTATCGAAACATTAAATGAATATATTGCAGAGCAACCTTAAAACTAAATCTTTCTACCACTGGTGTGAAAAGACATCACAAAAATGCTCCCAACAAGGCTAAGATGTTCATAGGTTCCGATCACGGTTCCTACCAACGAGAAAATCAATCATTGATCACCGGGCAGAGACTTGATGATATCCGAATCACCAGGATCGATGATACTGAGGCAGGATACTCTGAAATACTTCCCGCAGGCTGTTCCAAGATCAACATTGTTTCCACTGTAATGGTGAACTCCAACCTTGGCAAGCATTGCGTAGTACTCAATCTCAGATCGACTTCCTCAAAGGCGGGCAGTTGTTCGAGATCAAGATCAGCTTCCCTTTAGAGCTCCTAAGGGTTTTTAGCACAGTTGTAACCAAGAGAATACTTTCCGCTCTTCATCACCAAAGCCAACCTGCTGTTGATATTCTCATGGGTCGTCTTTTTGCCGGTGGAGGCCATTGCTGATAGTGTGAAGCGGCGGAGGAGACCCAATACGTTGTTGCTTTACATAGCCACGATATAAACATTATCAACTCAATTCAATATTTGATACATCAAAGGTTAAATTCGATACTCGGTTCATCAGAGGTTAAACTCGATACGCGTATTTTTATAAAATAATTATGGTATTTCAGAGGCTAAACTCGATACGCCCATCGTTATGCCATCATACACGTCAAATATAATATAAGTTTTTGCAAAAAGAAAAATAAATGAGCAAATAAAACCTTCCAAATAAAAAAGCTAATAATATTAAAAATTTAATAGGACGAAAATATAAAAGTATGAAATCATGACTAAAACTTTCTAAAAATATTTATAAACTCCAGCTAAATTTTAGTGGCACCGTGCCCCAAGGGCCCACTGTGAATCGGCCTATGCAACGGAATATAATTTGAGGTAGGTGGTTGGATTTCTGGCAGAAGAAGACAGAGGCATCCCTGGAGGATTAAAGTTAGTACTACTTTATTCTGCTAGAGACACGGGCGGAACAGCGGGAGGGAGGGTGGTTGGTGTTGCTGGCTTTGGTGGTGGGGTTGGTGGTCTTTTCATCCCGGGATTAGTTACTTGTTCTATTAATCGCAGAATAAACAAAGTAGAAATAAAAAATAAAATCAGTACAGTTCGTTGAATTTTCTATAATTTATTTTAGACTGTTTCTAAAGTCGATGTTCAAGGTATGTCCGCGCTGACTCGTGTTTTTTGGGCCGTATAATATAATTTTCTTCTTTGTCTCCAAAATTGTTTTCGTCATCAATTTCACAAGGATCATAAACTGCCACCCCTTTATTTTTTTGGTTATCGTCACTGTAGTCCTTTAATTTGGCTCGTACGGCACAAACCATGTTGTTGGAATCTCAGATTTCCATTGTTTAATAAAGCAAATTTCCATTGTTTAATAAAGCCTCTCAACAATTAGGTAGAACGTCACGCATGCAAGCTCTGGTATATTAATTTTGGTTATGGAGTCAAACGACGTCCACACGGCGCGAATCTTAGCCATTGTTTAATGCATAATTAATCTAGATGCATATGCTACAAAAAGGAACCTTTTTAGAGCCTTATGATTTATTTTGGGCATGCTAAACGCAGAGAAGAAAAATACTAAACTTATGGAATGAGGGATAGTATTTTATATTTTTACTAAATTTGCCCCCACCCCATTTTACTGCCTCCAGCCACCATTCCTTCATTTCTTTCGTTTAAAGGAGTTTACCACCACCGGAATCGTCGCCCACCTACGCAAATTGCCGGAGCATTGGCGGACAACATTAATGCAATTTTTTTTTTTAAGTTAATAATCTCCGACCAGAATACTCGCTGGAATGAAACTCAGCAATTGGATTTCATATTATATTATGAAACCCAGCAATGGGGTTTCATAATATGAAACCCAGCAACTAGGTTACATATTATGAAACTCAGCAACGGGTTTCATAATATGAAACCTAGCAACAGGTTTCATGTTTTCATGCAATGGATTTCATATCAGTTGCGGGAGGCTCCCATAATTGATATTAAACCCATCACCATTTATTGCAGGAAAAAAGGGAGATTTTTAGAGAGGTGGAGGAGGTTAGGCGCCCTAATCGTGTTTAAGAGGGGGTTGATTTTTGGGGGTGGGGGGTGTTTAGGCGGCCTAAACGTATCTTAGAGGGGGTTGATTTTTTGGGGTTAGGCGGCCTAACCCTCACTGAGAGCGGGTTCACTTTCGGGGGTTAGGCAGCCTAACCCTCTTTCAGGGAGTTAGGTTGCCTAACCCTCGACTGGAGGTTAGGCCGGCTTACCCTCTTTCTGGGAGTTATGTTGCCTAACCCTAGAGGTAGAGGTTAGGCCGCCCAACCTCAAGTTCGGGAGTTAGGCGCCTGACTACATATTTTGACCTTTTTGACATTTTTTATTATAATTAATGATTTCCATACTTAAAATGTGAATGATATATAATTAGGCGTGTATAATTTAAATAAAATATAGATTTTTTTAAAAGTAATATTTATGTTTAGTTTAGATATAAATGAAATGTTAAGATAATTTTTATAATTTAGTATTTTAATAAGTGTATTATTATTTTTAGTATTATATGTGTTTCATATAGACGTAAATGTATTGTAAGTTAATTTTAGTCTAATTAATGTTAATATTATATTAATTATTGTGCGTGTATAATATAGTGTGTTTGTTTATATTATTAATTTTGTATACTCACAAACATTTCATGTTCTTTTCCATTCATTTCATTATTTTTTATTTAGAAATTAATAAAATGGTCACTTTTTTTTTATTAATTTAAAAAACATAGTAAATTTTTCATAGTAACCAAAATAATACCAACTACACAGTGAAAAAAAATATTTTCTGTTTCCAAACTTAATTTAATATCTAATTCCAATAAATTAAATTTAAATTATATAAATATTTAATGTCATAGTTAAGAGCCAAAAATATTGTAAACCCCGTAAGTTTTATTATTCCAAACCATAGTTATTGAATCGTGATACGTATCGTGTGCTGGAAATCAAATTTTGTGATACGCATATCGTATTGTAAGATATGTAAGCGATACGCATCGTATTGTAAAAGGAAATTTTTGATACGTATCGCACATGCGTATCGTAATTGGTAGTGAATCGTTCAAATTGTGTGCGTATCGTGTGATACGAGATACACAGTACGTTAAATATGTCTCAATTCAGTTTTAAATGACTAATTTTATTTATTTTAACTTATGGCATTTAAATATTTAAAAATGAATTTTAGACATATTTAACGTATGGTATGATACGCGATACGATCATGTCGCAGGATATGCACATAAATTGAACGATTCACTACCAATTACGATATGCATGTACGATATGTATCAAAAATTGCCTTTTACCACGTTTCGTACGATACCCATCGCGTATCGTAGGACACTAACAACTATGTTCCAAACACAAATTGTTGTTTAGTTTCTCAATTAAAAAGAAATAGCATGAATTCAATGTTACAGTAAAAACAAATTCAAAATTTGGAATGTTTTTATTACTATATAATAAAATTTAAAAAAATTCTGAAAAAAAGGAAATTTAAGATTGTACCTTAGCTCCGATAGCGATGAATTTTTCCAGCGAAGGTACAGCTGGGAGACATTTTTCCAGTGAAGGTACAGCTGGGAGGGCAATTTTGGTATAATAATAAAATACTATCTCTCATTTTCTGCGTTTAACATTTTTCTTCCTTGCATTTAGACAGACCGTTTATTTTTAAGAATCTTGATAAAGTACATGTTCCTTTAACGGTTAATTAATTTGTGCGTAATATGTCTTTTTTCCTATTTTTAAAAATGAATTTTCAATTCAATAGTATACATCACTTGTCTTTGGATCCCCTATGGCGGAGAATGTGGAGTTTGAATGTACCGGCCTAGGTCTAGTATTTTCTGTGGAGGCCCTGCTTGGCAGCCCTACCAATGTTCGAGGCCTTGCAGCGCCACCATGTAGCGATGGGCCCGTCGAGGTGCCACCTGTGCTACGATTCCGGGCCTGATAACCTGACTCATTTCTTCTTTGAGTGTGCCTACGCAGCAGCGATATTGGAATGGTTTGCATGCGCAGCTGTGATACTTGCCACCGTCAGGTGCATGGACATTTGTGGGTGAACGACATGATACTGGGGGTTCCAGGTGGACAAATGAAGCACATAGAAGGGGCACTGGATCAGATATGGTTTCAGCGGAACAAGAGAACTCACGGAGAAGCTGGACAAGTGCCCCTGGGGATGGGGAAAACGGTGGCTGCCTCGTTGCAAAATTGTAAGAATGCAAAAGGGTGCCTGGAGCGAGAGGACTCAACGCTTGCGTTCGGGATCCTCTTGGAGAAGGCTCCCCGGGGCACTCGAGTCTATTTGATGCGGCCTTTCATCCGGGGAGAGCGGCAGTGGGGATCTTTGGTTGTGATGCAGAAGGACGTTGGTTGGCAAGTTATGCTAAGCGGATTATGGATGGCACCGGAGTAGGCCGAGACATGGGCGGCTACAGAGGCCGCCCGACTGATTCGCCAACAGGGGTGGGGGGCGTGCTCGTTAATTGGAGATGTAGCGATGGTGGTGTTAGGGGCCCGTGGGGAGATTGTTACTTCGCTCGGGGCGCAGCCCCTCATACTTCAGCTATCGGAGAGGATAAGGGAGGCGGACATCACTGGAATTTTCTGGGTGGAGCGGACACGGAACTCTATTGCGCATCTGCTAGGGCACGGCCCCGTCATTTGTATCTAAAACATTGCTGGACGCTTTCCAGTGCCGTTAATATATCGCACTTACTATCCTCCACAAAAAAAAAAAAAAAAAATTCACTTGTTCAGACACTATAAGCGTAACTTAATTAATTGTTTTAAAAATATAGATTTTCTTATTAAATTAAACAATATCACTTATACATTAAAAATACGTAAAAACTTGTGTATGGCAGGTTCATGTATGCGACGAACCCGCCACGTACAAGTTTGTGTTCCAAGCGTTTTAATTTTTTTTCCCACTTGTGAACTGTTCACAATTTAACAAAAAATAAATAATTTGAAAACAAATGAAAAGAAAGTAAAAGACAAAGAAAGAAAAGTTAATTAGTTGGACAAGTTAACATCGGCCTTTAAACCGGTTAATTGGTACTTTTAGTCAGTTAACTGATTTTGACTAAATTTTAATAAGCATCTTACTTTTAGTGCCATATTAGCTACCACATGTCTAGCCTGTCTAGCCACATTAGCATAGTAGCATCAACATATGCCATGTGGAAGCCACGCAGACAATGAAACAATAATAAGCAAATAGATAAATTCTTACACCTTTTCATTTTTCCTAACTTTAATTTATGTCTTTTGGTTGCACTACTTCCAGTTAAAACACCAACTAATTCCTTTGTAATTAATGTCGCCCTACCATGAACCGTATTCCACTTTGTTCATATGTTAATTTTTTATTAATTACCAATGTTTTAAAAATTGGACCGGGCATCGAATCGGAAAAGCTATGAGTTATGGAGTTAATGGGTCGGACCGATTAAATCGGGGGTTGAACCGGTGATGTCATAAATATACTTCAAATAATAAATACATTAATAATTATACAACATTTAATATTTCTAATGTTATTTATAAAGTATGTTATTCATCTAACTTTTAAATTACCTATAATTATAAAATGTAAAAGAAAACTATCAATGAATTAAAAATAAATGATCATGTAAAATAAAATTGTCCCACATTGGTTATATAAGAAAGTAGTAGAGTGTGAGAGCTCTATAAAACTAATACAAATGGCCTAAATTATCATAGTAAATTTCAATGCCCAATAATAAATTTATTATAGGGATGAAATTATGTTTAAAAGATTAATAAATTGCAATCCAAAATAAAATCTGGGCTGAAAAAATTTTGAAAAAAAATTAAGAGCCCATTTGATTAAAAAAAATCCGGTCAAACCGGGTCAAACCCGAGTTTTGACCGCCGTTGACCGGTTTTTTGATATTCCGGTTTTAAGCTTCAAATCGGACCGGACCAGTGGCCGGTTTGCGGTCCGACTGGTTCAACTGGCCGGTCTGATCCGATTTTGAAAACACTGTTAATTACTGATTAAGAAAAATTGGTTCCACGAAATAGCAATAAAATGTATGAATTACTCTTAATGAACACATATACTGACCTTCTTATTTTCATTTTATTGATTTACCAAGTAGTTATTTTTCAGCTTTTACAAAAGATGAGATAATGCAAACCCTCGTTTAATAATATGGTTTCTTAATTTATAGGGTGAATTATATTTTCCCCCCTAAGGTTTGGCTAAATTACAAAAGTACCCTCCTAGTTTGGTTAAATAACAAAAACCCCCCTTGACCAATAGACGAGTTACAATTTACCCCTTGAGATTTGGATAAATTACAAAATCACTCTTCTAGTTTGGTTAAATAACAAAAATCCCCCTTGACCAGCAGAGAAATTACATTTTTCCCCCTAAAGTTTGAGTAAATTACAAAATGAACTTCCTAATTTGATTATAAAATTAATCCATTTAAAATCAAATCATCACATAAACGATTATATACTTGGAAAGACTAAAGTGCCCCCAACTTAAATACTTGGGAAAATAAAGTTTTTTATATTTTTCAAACAAACTCATTTATGAAAATAGTTTTCAACCCTTTTAAGAGTTGGTGAGTGAAGATAATCTCAACAAATTTTCTTTACATTACGTTATTACTGGATCCCATAGCAGATTTACAGTTGCTTAGAGATAAATTTATTAAAAATATCCTCAATTACTACCTCTTCTAGAATTGAAAAGGCAACCATCAATGATGTTTTTGTTTGAAATATATAAAAAAAACTTTCTTTTTCTCTTAGCGTAATAAATCATGTATTTTAAACACTTATTTGTCTATTTCTAAAGGGCATTTTAATATTTAAAATTCAGATAGATTAAGTTAGGGCCACTTAAGTCTTCCCAAGTATATAATTGCTTATGTCATGATTTGATTTTTAAATGGATTAATTTTATAATCAAATTACGAGGATTATTTTGTAATTTACCCAATCCTTAGGGGGAAAAATGTAATTTCTCTGCTGGTCAAAGAGGATTTTCGTTATTTAACCAAACTAAGAGGGTGATTTTGTAATTTAACCAAACTAGGAAGGTGCTTTTGTAATTTAACCAAACCCCAGGGGGAAATGTAAATCGCCCTAATTTATAACCAATTCTAAAAGTCTAACTATTCTTGAATTGGTCCTTGACTCGAAATTAGACCAAATTAATTCGACAATTAACAGTAACAAGCGAATAACTCCTCACTCTAACTTGGCTTTAGGCTGGGCCGCCTCCCCTCCCTCATCTCTCTCAAAACCCTAAATCTCATCATCTTCTTCCCTCATTGTCTTTTATCGGAGGATGAGGGAAGCAATTCTACTTTTGTTCTTGCTATATTTTATTTAGTTTGTTTTAGTTTTAATTTTATCCATGTTTATGTTGTTTTTCCTATCCGTTTCTAGAGTTTCTCTCTTCATTTATGGTGTTTTGCTCTCTATCTATGGTGATTTTCTCTCCCTGGCTATGGTAATTCCATTCATGGTCATAATGTATGAAGACTCGGATAAAGATGTAGTCTCTAAACTTTCATCAACAATTAGTGGCAGATTCGTGACTATCGGTACGAGATTTGTTCAGCGATATAATTCTACTATGTTTAGATAGATACTAAGTATAGATTTACAGTTTAGTAGATTAGATAAACTGTTGTGGTTCAGATCTGTTAATTATCATATCAAATATATTGTAATCAGTTGTACTGACTGCTTTATTGTCTTCTGTCAATCGCTGTATACGATTTCCAACAACATTAATTAAATTTTTAATTTTCAAAAAAAAAAAAAAAGAAAGTGAATAACACATTGTTGTCAATTCGAAACCAGGTCTTTAACTAGTAACACTATACATGATACCAAATTCAGCTAAAATATACGTTTAATTTTGTCACGTAAATATTCATATTGTACATAATTTAGTCTAATTTGGACTTAATGACCAATTCAAACTAAAGACTAAATAAAGTTGAGACCAAAATAAAGGACCAATAATGTCATTTATCCTATACAACTTAATAAAAGTTTCATTGTTTTCTCTTTCTTATTCTGATCTTCTTCTTCTTTCTTTTTCTTTTTTTTCTTTTCTGATTTTATATAGTTTAATTTGTTCTGATAGGAAATACTTTAATCTTTTACCAAATTTTTTTGGTTGAGATTTCGTCACCATACAAAAGTCAAGGGAGGTATTGATTGACACCTGATAAATATTCTGAAGGAAAAAGTACAAAACCCTTTTATTAAATTTATTTATTTTTGATAAATTTTATTAGATTTGAGAGAAGAAAATATTAACATTTTATTCTAAATATATATGAAAAAGGAAAATTATTTTCAAAGTTACTTTTATCAATTGTTATTTTAATCTACTACCAAACTTATTGCTGAACCTATGTACTATGTAGTACCATATCCTTTGAGATATGGTGTCTACTTTGGTCCTGTGCCCCTATAACATGAAATGTGAGCCTCACACTTTATTGTGGGAATGTAGACAGAAAAATAGTACCAAATTACCGATGCATTTTCATTCTCATGGATAGGGGTGACAATTGGGCTGGGGGTTATGGGCTGAGTTAATTCTTGACCAGCACCTAGCGGGTCATGACCCAACCCGACCCGTTACTAACGGGTCAAGTGCGGGTTGGGTCATGTTTGGGTTGAGTTATAACCCGCTCAACCCGCTGGTCAATTTAGTTGAGCCAACATATCAAATTTACTTGACCCGACGGGTTGTAACTCGTTCAACCCGTACCTTAACCCGTAGTTGACCCACAAATTTTTTTTTTTAACAAAAAATTATTACTTAAAATAAATAATATTTTTATTTATAAATATCTCTTAAATTATTTTAAAAACTAACGTATCATTTAGTATTGGGCAAACACCTCAAAACCCCCCCTGTGGTTTGCGAAAGCTATACATCACCCCCCGTGTACAAAAAAAATCTACTCATCACCCCCGTGTTTTACCAAATTCCGTAAAGTAACAGAAATTACTCCAACTAACGGCGCGTGTGAATCATGCGCGTCTCTTCAAAATACCCCTATCACCATCATCTTCGGTTATGAAGAAAACGATTTCCCGGAAATCGTTTTCTTCAGCCTTTTTTTTTTTTTTTTCATTTCGGTTTCTGAAGAAAACGATTTTCTGGAAATTGTTTTCTTTAGACCTTTTTTTTTTTTCCCCACTTTGGTTTCAGAAAAATCATTCACTTCTTCTTTAGTTCTTCTTCTGCGATCTTCTTCTTCTTCTTCTTCTTCTGTTCTTCTTCTTCTTCAGTTCCTCTTCTTATTCTTCTCTTCTACACAAAGAAGTGAAAGAAATGGTGCGGGACGAAAGAAACCCAGCAATGGGTTTCATATTGTGCTGGGTTTGTCGATATGAAACTCAAGAAACCCAGCAATGGGGATATGAAACCCACTTGCTGGGTTTCACGATATGAAACCCAATCGTCTTCGGTTCCTCATCTTCGTTCGATGGTGAAGACGATTGTGAAAGGAATGTGATTAAAGATGGAAATCGTTTTCTTCAGAAACAGAAATGGAAAAAAAAAAAAAAAGTCTGAAGAAAATGATTTTTTTCTTCCCGTAAATCATTTTCTTCAGAAACCAAAATGAAAAAAGAAAATCGTTTTCTTCAGAAACCGAAATGAAAAAAAAAAGTCTTAAGAAAACGATTTCTAGGAAATCGTTTTCTTCAGAAACCAAAGAAAATGATTTGGGTAATTTGAGAGTTAATGTGAGAGTAAATTGGTCAATTTACCATCCACCGTTAGTTGGAGTAATTTCCGTTACTTTACAGATTTCGGAAAAGCATTGGGGGGGGGGGGGGGGGGGGGGGTGATGAGTAGCTTTTTTTTTGTACAGGGGGTAATGTGTAACTTTCGCAAACCACAGGGGAGTTTTGAGGTATTTGCCCTTTAGTATTTATGTATACACACATATATGCGTGTGTACATAAATATATATAAATGATACCTACGTGAGTGTAATATATATGCGAGTGTACTTTTGTGCAGACACACATATATATATATATATATATAGATATATATATATATATATCTGTGTAGCGTATGTGTATATATATATATATGTACATACGTTGCATGAATATATATATATACACACGTTTGTATGTCTTTTATATATATATATATATATATTATTTAAATAAAATTTTTGTTAATTTTATTGCTAAATATATTTTAAAATTAACTTTATATGAACGGGTTGGGTCTTACTTTTTTGAGTTATAATACTTATTAATTATATATATATAATTGTTATCCATATTTGTTAAAACATTTACTTAAAATTAATATGATTTTAATTTTTAAATATCTTCAGAATTAAATTATATCAGCGATTTGGATAATTTTATGGGTCATTAGAGCATGATCTATTTGGTCCGATGATTTGATTCATTTTACCCATAAATACACTCATTTTCTTTTATAAATAAATTAAAATTATTACTTACAATTAATGCCTTTTTATAAATTAATTTTATATGAAATATTTACATGTGAATAAGTGAACAAATAAATTAAGAATTTAAAATATATATTAATTTTGATTTATAAAAATAAAATAAATTCTCCCAATTATTATACTCATATCATAATATATATTTATCTAAAAAAATAATATATATATATATATATATATATACATGCATGTATATAAACACAAACCCACCCCACCCGACCCCCTCCCCCACGCCCAGACATCCATGTACATGCATGTATACAAACACAAAAACACACACAATCTGGCGCGCACACACACAAACACATACAGTAATATGTGTGTATACGTGACCCGCAGGTCACTAATGAGGACAAAAGATACGGGTTGGGCGGATTGAAAAAAAATGCAACCCGACCAAACCTAACCTGTTAAATACGGGTCAAGTTTTGACCCGTAACCCGTTTAACCCAATTCAGCGAATTAAAAAGAAGGACGGATTAGGTTTGGTTGACAGGTCAATTTGCCAGGCCTCATGGATATCTTCTCACCTATTTAAGGGGCTGAAATTGAGCACAGAAAATAATTAGCGGAAACAATAGAGATGGAAATGGGAGCCAAGATCGATATAATATCAAGGGAGTTGATAAAACCCTCTTCTCCAACTCCCAATGAACGCAGAAACCTTAAACTGTCTCTCTTAGATCAGGCTGTACCTTCTGGTTTCATCCCTCTCCTTTTCTTCTATCAAAAGCAGTCAAAAATTCTTGATCCTTCCTGCAAAACGACATCCTTGCCTCTAAAGCAATCTTTATCAGAGTCTTTGACAAAGTTCTATCCTTTTGCCGGAAAACTGAACCCAGATCTTCTTTCCTTTGATTGTGATGACTCCGGAGTTCTGTTTGTGGAAGCTAAGGTTGATGCTCCCCTCTCTGAATCAGTCCAAAATGCTTCCTTCAAAAGCTTTGGAGAGTTCTTGCCATTTCCGGCCGGTGGCGGCGACGGTGATGATGAACTATTATTAGGCGCATACCCAAGAAACGAAATACTATTCGGTGTCCAAATCACTTGGTTTGAATGCGGAAGCAGTGCCATTGGGGTATGCGCTTCCCACAGAGTAGCCGATTTCGCGTCCTTGGTAATATTCATGAATTCCTGGGCGGTGACAAGGCGCGGTGAATCATTATTTATGAAGAAGAATGACCCCGATTTCGAAATAGGGAAGAATCTTTTCCCCCCTCTAGAGTTTTCTCCTGCCAAAATGACTCCGGTCACGGCCGGGAAAGGGAAGATGATCAGCAGGCGGTTTGTTTTCAACAAGAAAAAGTTAACAGAACTGAAGAAACAAGCAATTTCGTCGTCAGCGGTGAAGGATCCCACTCGGGTCGAAGTCGTCACCGCTTTTCTGTGGAAGCAATTCATGAAAGTCGTCCGAACCAAACAGGAATTATTCACGTTCAAGCTTTGGCATGCCGTGAACTTGAGAAGCAGAATGAGCAGTTTGGCCACCACCGTGTCTGAAGATATGTTGATATTTCCTTCTGGAAACTTGGTAATTCTGTCTCCGGCTTCATTCACTGCTTCTGAAGTTGATCCTGACCAGAACGACGAGGATGATCTAGTTTGGCTAGCGAGAACTGCAATAAGGAAAGTAAACGACGATTATGTTTTCGATGTTGCAGTTCCTTTCCTGAAAAGCTTAATGGGTACGAGGAAAATTGTAGAGCAACTGAAGCAGCAGCAACCAACACATTATTCGTTTTTCACAAGCTGGTGCAGATTTTCAACCTACGAAGTGGACTTTGGTTGGGGGAAACCTGTTTGGGTGGGGCCTGCTGGTACCGGCCAGTTCGGGGGGGTAATCTTAACAGACGCGAGCAGTGAGGAGGACGACGGAATAGAAGCTCAGATTACTTTGTTAGAAGATGAATTGGCTTTGCTTCCGGACGAGATTCTTTCACTCGCTGCCACTCATTATTTTTGATGAATTAATGCTATGGATGTTCATCTTCACTTTTTGTGCTAATTTATATCTTGTTTAGATCCTTTGTACTCTCTCAATCTGTCCTTGAAGGAATCTTGTTTTTATTTTCGAATACTAAAAATGTTAACATGACAATCTTGTTTGTCCATTTCATGTTTTCAAAACTAACGCTTAATCCTTTTCTCATACGTCAAACACAAACCGAACTTAAAAAGGACCAGAACGTCTCTTGTCGCAATGCAAACCCTAGCTGTCGCCCTCCACCCCAACCTTTGTTTGACTGCATTCAGCAAAAGAGCGATGAGTCTGGGCATGCGTTTCGGGAATGTGCATTTTAGTTGTTCTTAGGATGCGTTTGGTTGGAGTCAGTGGAATATAAATGAAAATGGGTACTCCTTCCGTTCTCTAAAGAGTGTCCGCTTAAACAATTTTTTTATTTTTTAAAGAGTGTCCATTTTCAAACTTCAATGCAAAAAGTTAATACAATATCTATTTTACCTCTAATTTAATTTATCTATTAATTATATTTTCTTTTCAAATGTACATACAAACACACATTCCTATTAAATTTGTAGTTAAATAAGATGATATATATAGGGGTAAAAGAATTATTTTTTCACTTTCTTAATTTGTATGCAAATCTCTAAAGGGACACGTGAAGAAGATTAAACTACTATTCCCCACAGCATCTTCCTTCCAGTAATTTTGACTTTCCTTTCTTTAATAAAGCCTCCCACCAATTACGTTAACGTTAAAAATTCGCAACGAGCTTTGACTGCAAATATTAATAGTCCATATGGACCATATATATGTGTTTGTTCATGCAAGTTGCAGCTCGATCTGCCTAATATCTTAATTAGGGTTAGGGAGTCGAGTCTAATACAAATAATCCAGAGTGAAATGTATTTTTTATCCTTTACTTTGTCAAAATTGCAACTTTTGACATTGGACTTTCAAAATTCATTTTTCATAATCTTACTTTAAAAAACCTTTTCATGTTTTCGTTAGACTCATTTGTTAAGTGCTTGACAATAGGGTTGAACAAAAATATTCGCGATTTGGATCAAACCAGAGATCCAATGCAAAATTTTGGATCAATTCATATATTTAATATGCGGATTAAAATTGGTTTCGGATGTTTTTGGATAATCCAAAACCGATCCGCGGATAATCCAAAATCCATCTACGGGGTGTCAAACTGATTGTTAATTATCAGATTCAATTTGTAACTACATTTGTTTTGACTATTTTTTTTTTCAAATTAATTAATCAGTACAATTTTAATTATTAAAAAAAATTATATGGTTTCTTAATTTATAACAAAGACTGAGAGGCTAACTATTCTGAAAACTGGGAAAGTCTTATATTAAGGAAAAGTCAAAAACTTAAATGATTATTAATATCTTTACGTCTCATTCAAATAGTACAATTTGAGAAATGTACAACTTAATATGGGTTGTGAAGTACAATACCTAAAATAAATAATTTGACACCATATTTTTCACTTATATCTTTATTTATAAAGCAATGGTTAATTGTGAACCATACATTATTATATTAGTAAGGATATGTAATGTACATAAATCTAAAATGAACTTTTTGAATGAGATTAAAAATTAAAAAAAATGAAAATAAACTCTTTAAGTGGCTCGGGATGAGTATTAAAAGTATTTGCACTTGCTGATCTCTCTACAATAATCTCAAAGGGGCTTTTCTTCTTTTCTTTTTTTGGGTTTTTAAAATGGTATTCTCTTTTGGGAAGAAAGCAACACGTTATTCCACACACGCAACAATAAGGGAAAAAAGTGTACGTGTTATTTTCATTTTCCAAATGTGGTGCCTTAATTTCATTTTTTTTATAGTTTGAATTAGTCCTTTACTCAAAATTAGACCAAATCTCATAAACGTAACAGGCGAATATGAAACTTTAGACCAAATCTCAAATTAATAAAGATATACGTTTTATTTGTTTTTTATTTTGAAAATAAAAAATTTCATTAATGGCATTGGACAGAAAACAATAAAGCAGTCACTACAACTAATTACAATATATTTCATCTGATAATTAACCACAACATTGTATATAATCTAGTAAACTGCAAATTTATACCTAGTATATATCTTATATACGTTTTATTTGATCACGTGAATATTCATATTGTACCGCATTTACTCTAATTTTAATTTGATGACCAGTTCAAACTAAAAGCAAAATTGAGGGATCAAATTATTTATTTTTCAAATTAAAAGATCAAATAAAACTGAGAGACCAAATTGAAAGACCAATCGTGTCATTTATCTTTTGCAACTTTTTAAAATTTTTATTGTTCTTAATTTTCTTTTCGATTTTATGCATATTAATTATGAAAGGATGTATTTTTATGTTTTACCAATTTTTGTCGGTTGAGATTTCGTCACCATACAAAAGTCAAAGGGAAGTATTGATTGGCAACTGGTAAATATTCTGACAACCTACTCTAACAATAAATTTTTGGCTATCGATCAACTTGGAATTTTGATATTTTTTTTAATTGTGAAATAATTTTCTTGAACATTATTGGAAGTATATACAATTTTTACTTTCTTTTCTTTCTTTTTTTAATAATTTTGTTTTTATATCATTTGGAACTTTTAATATGTCATCATAACCTAAATCTGAGACATATGTCTTTACTACTTCCGAACAATTTGATCACGTAAAGCCAAATAATTTATGGCTTTAACTAAAGGAGTAAATCACTATTTTGGCCCCTCACAAATGTGAGATCCCGTAATTTTTAACACTGGAATTCACCTCTAGAATAAGTATAGGTATGTATACAAATATTTTCTTACAAATATTTACTAAATCATAGAACTCCTTTAAAAAGAATTTTATCTAAAACTATTTTCTTAGAAAATTTTATAAAATTATAAAATATTTTCTTTTAAAGAATTTTCTCATTATGATTTTAATTTTAATCTATGTGTTTAGACTTGATAACTTTGATTCTCAATTTCATGGTGTGTTGTGTGTTTAAGAATATTATTGTTTAGGAATTTATGAAAATTTGGAAATAGGGAATAGAAAATAAAAAAATAAATAAAAAATAGAAAATTTAAGTGTCAATCGGTTTTCCCCAATCCCGTATCGGCTAAAACCGATTGCATTGCTTTGAACAGCGAAAATGGAAGTTTCTTGCCTCCTATGGATCCCAGTCCTCCAATCGGGTAAAACCGATCCATAGGCGGCAAGAAACTTCCATTTTCACTGTTTAAAGCGATGCAATCGGTTTTAACCGATTGCCGAATCGGGTAAAATCGATTGGGGGCCAGTGAGGAAAAAAAATATCTTCTCAAATTTCAACGGTGAGCTACGAAGGCTGGGGGTCTAGGATCCCTAGGTTTTGGCCTTATATGGCTTAGAGGCCTATAAACAGCTCCTTGATCATTTTACAAACATCCATTTCGCTGAATCAATGACCAAAATTGAGAGAAAAGAGAATTAAGGAAAAACATGAAAATTTGGAAGAAAGTGATAAAGAAAGTAGTTGGGACGTAAAGTTGGCTTGATAATCTGAGGATTGTGAGCTAGGAAGCCTCAGGAATCAAAGGGTAAGTGGTTCTAAGTCACTATAACATTAATCTTACAATTTTAATGCAAAAAGTAGGAATTAGTTATGTTTTATAGGTTCTTAACGATTAAGTTGATTTTCGGATTTTTAAACGTTAGAAAGGTGTTATGGAATGTTAGAAATGTTGTAGGAGTATTGTACAAATGATTTTTAGCAAAAAGAACCAAAGCAAAACAAGTTTTGTGCACAATTTTAGCCAAAACCCGAAGCAAAAGGTTAAAGACAAGTTTTCTGGGCATGGATTGGTTTTAACCGATTGACGAGCGGGTAAAATCGATTGGCCATGCTCAAGAACATCGGTTAAAACCGATTGCTAAGTGGGTGAAACCGTTCCAATCGGTTTTTACCGATTTCGGAGCGGGTACAACCGATCCGAAGGATTTCTGAAAATTACGGAGCTGTTTTAACCGATCTCCAATCGGTTAAAACCGATCCAATATTGGAAAAAAAATTTTTCATAAATTCTTTTGTTTGTTTCTTTATAATTCCTTTTATAAATCTTTGCTATTATTTTAAAGGGTTCTAAATTCATATTTTCTTAAGTTAATTATTGATATAGTTTGTGTTCAAATTATTCGTTATTTTTGAAATAAACTAAAAATAGAGTTTAAATGTTATAAACTCTTTTTAAGGAAAATAAGTAAATTAGTTTTACAGCATGAAACTTATATTTTCTTTAAAGTTATGATTAATATATTTTCTTATTGATTTACTTATTTCCAAAATAAATGAAAATAAATTTAAATACCTATTATAGTTATATGCTCCTTTTTGCAAAATTATATAAATTTGTTTTACGCTTACTTAGTTAATTCCTAGAATACGTAAGAATTTTAAGAATCTTAGAATTCTATTAATTAGAAATAAATACTGAATTCTGAATCATGAAATATATGCAGATCGGATAGCTAGAACGTGAGCTAGTATCTTCGGATTGAGGTGAGTTTCTCACTGAAAATAATACCGTTTTAACGCAGTTAATAATTGAATCTATATTGGAGTCATTGTGATGGTATGTTTTACAAAGGTTTAAAATAATGTATGAAATGTTTTGAGATTTGAAAAGTTCATTCGCGTTTATATATATCTGCTTGGATGAATATGTATTTGTGAATATTCCCGATGTGCTTTGGTTGTGTGCTATAACTTGTGAAATACATGTGTGAATCCTGATTGTGTGAACTTTGTGTACATTTTGAAATTATTATCTTATGAATGAGACCCGAACTAAACAAATGAATGAACGAGCATGGTTGGTGAAAGGAATCATTGTCAGGAATCTATGAATATGTTGTCAGGAATCTATGAATGTGTTGTCAGAAATCATTGTCAGGAATATATTGTCATGAATATGTTACCAAAAATCATTGTTAGGAATCTATTGTCATGAATATGTCGTCAGGAATCATTGTCAGGAATCTACGAATATTTTGCCAGGAATCATTGTCAGGAATTTATTGTCATGAATGTGTTGCCAGGAATCTATTGTCATGAATATGTTGCCAGGAATCTATGTGCTTTGCTTGTATATTCGAACTTGTGATTATTCATGTATGAATCTGTTGTCAAGAATCATCATGAGGAATTGTTGTCAGGAACCTTTTCTATGAATCTATGTTAGGAATTTTGTCAGGAATCTTTGTCAATGAATGCATGAACTACATGAATACGGAATATATATGTATGAATGCCAAGGTGAACCGGCTGGTTCGTTCATTGTTCATATAGAACCTTGACGGATGCCCTTCATTCTCATTATATGTCTGTGCTTACTGCATGTGTCATGAATGCTATATGTTAGGATTTGATTGAATTATATGTGTGGGTTGTATACAACACGGTAAATATTTGCAAAAATTATGAACTCTCACTGAGCATGGGCTCATTCTATTTTCCTGTTTTGATTTCTGTTTTCCATAAAATTGTTACAATATGTTGTACCCGGATGACTATGCTCATTATTGGGATTAGTACGACCTGAACCCCTGTGATGACTGATTGAAGTTGAAGAGCGACAATGTTTTATTAGGTTTGTAGTTTGAGATTTTGTAAAATAGGGTTGTGTACTAATTAATATTAGTATTATTGAAATAAAGTATGGTTAGTTTGTTCCGAACGACAATGAGTCCCGCGAACCATGCAGGTATCCGATGAAACAAGTCCCTTGTATACGGGATGGTGAATCTGGAGTGTCACAGCAAATCGCTCAATGCTCTTTTTTATTCCTCACATTTTAAATAGTGAGAAAATGTCCTTCACATTTCAACTGGTGTACTTTTTTGGTTCCTCACTAACTTTCCATCAATTTTTCCATCCAAAAAGTCACATGGCACTAACATGTTGAATAACTAAATGATAAAATTAAAATAAAATATATAATAAAACTTGGTATTAAGTAACTTATTATTATTCTTTTCCAAATTTTGCTAATACTTTTTATACTTATATTAATTATAAATACATGTAATTGTATTAGTAAAGATATAAAAATATTAATATATAAATTTTTTTATTGGGGTAAGAAATTTTTAAAAAATAACTTTTTCATAGAAAATTATAAAACATAACCAAAATAAATTGAGATTATAAACTACTATCCCTTAACCCTTAACGTTTAAAATTATTTTCTTTGTATATTAGTGGTTGAACTTGAATTTACAAAGCTTGTTACTCAAAAATATAAGCATAAACATAAACTTAAAATTTCCAATATACATACATGTATAACTATTAATTTGTATAAATTAACAAAATTATTTTTTATTCAAAATAAATATTAATATTATGTGTACTTCAGTCATTAATTAATTTAATATTCAAATAACCAAGTTTACAAATTTAATCGAATTAGAAGGTAAATCATTCGATTGATTTTATTTTTCTTCCAATTTTGGCATTGGGTCATACAATTGAGTTGACATGTGAGTTTAATTTGTTACCACAAAACTACACTTATTTGCACTATCTTAAAAAAATTATCACTAATATTGTTTCTATTAAAAACATTCTTTATTAGATTCTAATATACATGTTAGTGTTAAACATAATATTTTTTTTCAAATGAATGTTTAAAGATCGAACGTATGGATCAGTTAAGGTGCTTCACTCCCTAAATGTACGTACAATGTATTTATTTTCTTCTCACCATATAATTTATTTAGATCTTTTGAGTAAAAATCAAAAAGTTTGGACTATCCTTTTTTTTTTTTATGCCAAAAGGGATGGGGTGAGACACTCAAATTTATAAAAATTTTATTCTATTGACTAAATTAGATTTGATTTGAAAAATAATTTGTGTTGGATTTTTGGATTATCTAAAAGAAAATTGAAAAAGGTTGTAGCAAACTATTATTTTAAGAAAAATTCTTGTATATTTGTAATTCTATATTGTACAGTAATTAGTTATTAAAAATTAAGTATGGATAAAATAAGTTATTAAAAAAAAGTTAAAGTATTAAATATAATTACATATCCTTAAGAATAATTACAAAAAATTAGCAACCTTTATAAGAATTTAGCCTCTTACCATATTATAAATGGAATTTTTCTTATAAATATTGAGCATGTAAGTGTCATGTGACTTTTTGGATGAAAAAATGGATGGAAAGTTAGCGAGAGACCAAAAAAGTACACTAGTTGAAATGTGATTGATATTTTCTCATCATTTGAAATGTGAGGAACAAAAAAGAGCATTAAATAATTTGTGATAGACTAAAATGAAGGTTTGCTCTAACTAAAGCCTTAGTTTGCGTGACTGCATCCGTATAGACATCCGTCCATGACGGATGAGTTTTCTTTAACTTGTCACACAAATGTTTAGCGCTATTAGCTAAATTAAATATAAAATTAGTTACGTAATCCTATAAATCTTTGTAATTATTATTATTTTTATAGTTTGACCCTGGACTTTTTGTATAATTTGATTAGAAAATCTATGAGCAAATTGAATTGATCTTTCAATTTGAGTAATAATACTTTAATAAACGTAAGTACTCAAAAGTCTAATTTTGTTTGGAATAAATTTTACCTTCCTTTGTGAGACTACTAGCCCACTTGTTCTTAGTATTAGTAAGAATGGGCTTGTAGTACTAATCCACGTTATCTATATAAACAATTACCAATGTTGAATAAAAATTAAATATGTCATTTATTATCTTTTCAAATTCAAAAGTTTCTGAATCTCTATATAAAAAATTACAAATGTTGAATAAAAATTAGGCTTAATCACTACTTACCGCCTGTGTTTTTAGCTTGTTACTACTTGCCCCATATTATGAAAATTAACTGTCCACCCTCCTACTGTCAGTCCAACTTAGAAATTCAATGAAAGTACAAAAATACCCCATATTTATATTTTTCTTTTCTATTTTCCCAAGAAAAATGCAGCTTTTTTTTTTTTTTTTCTTTCCCTTCCCTCTATCATTCATCTTCTTCATCGCCTCTCTCGCTTCGAGCTGGTCAAACACCACCAATTCGTTAGCATCATCCACAAATTAATCAAGCTCCATCCCACCCACTATATATTTTCCCATATTCATGTACTTCAGCAAGTTCCAAGCACTACCAAGTCGAAGAAGAGTTATACAAATGTGAAGAAGAGCTTGAATTTCAATGGATTTATCATAGCCAATTGAGAACATAACCAAAAATCGGAGAATGTAAATTGATGCTATCGGACTGCATAAAGTTCCAGAAATCAGACCCATTAATTAAAAAGAATCCCAGCCGGAAAAATTTTGAAACCGACATTAAGCAAAAACAAAAAAGGGAAAAGGGGAAAGAAGAAGAAGAGCCACTGTTTGGTGAATTTCATTCAGAAGCATTTTTCAGTCTTCAGTTGGGTCTGATTTCCACTCTTCAGCATGATGAAGGAGCATTTTTATTTAAATCAGTCTTCAGTCTTCAGCATTTTTCCAGAAATCGGACTCTTTATTTTGGTGCTTCTAGGGTCGCCGGAAAACATGGAGGAGCGGCGGTGATTATCCAAAAATAGGGAAGGAGTGAGGGGGAAGAAAAGGGGCATTTTTGAGTAGAGGAAAGGAAAAGAAAAGAAAAAAATGGGCTGCAGGGGGGACTTTTCGTTTGCTGTGCTGAAGAAGATGAATGATAGGGAAGGGAAAGAAAAGAAAGGAAAAAAAAAGCTGCATTTTTCTTGGGAAAAAAAGAAAAGAAAAACATAAACATGGGGATATTTTTGTACTTTCATTGAGTTTCTAGGTTCGACTGACAGTAAAGGGGGGTGGACAGTTAGTTTTCATAACATGGGGAGGCAAGTAGTTACAATCTAAAAACACAGGGGGGGCAAGTAGTGATTAAGCCTAAAAATTAAAAATGAATAGAATTTTGTCTGAATCTCTATATAAACAATTACAAAAGTTGAATAAAAATTGAAAATGTCATCAATTGATATTGCTATAATATATACAATTACAAATGTTGAATAACAAGTCTTTGGAGAAGGCTTTTTTAATTTTTTTTATGTTTAGAATTGGTTATGTAATCAATTGATATATATATATATATATATATATATATATATATCATGGATATTATCTATTTAAGGGGCACAAAAGAAAAAAGGGAAACAATAGAGATGGAAGTGGGAGCCAAGATCCAAATACTATGGAGCGAGTTGATAAAACCCTCATCTCCAACTACCAATGAACGTAGAAATCTTAAACTTTCCTTCTTAGATCAGAGTGCACCTTTTGTTTTTGTCGCAGCAGCCAAGTTAATTTATTGATTGAATTTTGTTGTTTAACACATTATATGAACTTTTAATTGGACAATATAAATGGGCTATATACAACACAAAATTGCATGACCCCCAATTTTTTAAGGCAAGTTTAATAAGTGTACTTACTGAACATGACCCTATTTTTAGTCAAACATTAGAAAATAAAAAATAAAAAATATCGGGGCTGCGCGGGTTGCACCTGTTCCCAGCCTGCCCCGATTTTTGACCAGATTTGACCGGTGAAATATACTTTTAGGTTTGGGCCTTCATTTGGGCTGGTAAGGATTTTGGTTAGGTGATCGGCTGTTCTGGTCCAGGTGAGACAACCATGCTCTTAATTGAAAAAAATATGAAAATAGTATATGATCCCTGGGATAGAGATGGGAAGTAGTATATGATCCCTGGGATAGAGGTGGCCACTCCATTGATCAATTAACTTAAGATTTCATCTTTATTTGGTCTATTAATTTGAACATGTTTTTTTTTCATCCTTTAACTTTAAAATTTGTTTTAAAATGGTCCCAATCCAAATTTTAGCAATATTTGAATTACTTCGGTTAATACATGAGATTCACACACATTAATATGTGCAATAAATGAAAATTAAATATTAAATCACTTTTCATACCTTAATTTAGCTTAAAAAAACTCGTGTTAGATGAAACTGTCTCCAATATTGTTATAATTTGGACTCGAAACTTTTTTTTTGAAAAAATATTTACGTTTAATGATAAAAATAAAACGTTTTCAAGTTAAAGACTAAGGTCCTGTGTGGTATGATTTCCAAAATATGGTTTTGAGATTTATTTTGATTTTATAATATTAAAATTGTATTGAAAATGTAAAAAGGTGTATTAAAAAATGTAAAAAGGTGTATTGAAAATAATAAAAAATTATTATAAAATTAAAACTTTTCTCAAAACCATGTTTTGAGAATCAAAACAAACAGGGCCGAGACACTGGCCCAAATTAAAGGACATTGACTTTGAGTAATTTAATAAAACAAAATTGTAACTAGGCAGTAACAAAAGATTTCAGGGAAGTCCCTACTCGCCGTACGTCATCCACATCATGCGGAAGTCGTCTCCCCCTTTCTTGCAAACCCACTTGCTCATGAATTCTTTGTAATCTCTATCCATCCGCTTGACAGTTGACACACTATTGTGCAAACCCAAAGTCAAACCTACATCACGTTGGTTTCCTTTTCACATGTGTAAAATAATTTTCCAACAACAAAAAATCCTACCTTTGGTCCAGTAACGAAGCCTATCATTTGTAATGCATTGCAGACCATTTAAATATCAGAGGTTTCATTTCTATATTTATATCTTATTCTCAATTCAATGTGTGTATATGGCACCCTTGTGACTTGTCTGATTTTTTACCCTACTGACAATTTAGTGTGTATTTTAAAAATATCAGCATCAGTTTCAATTTAAAAGAAAGAAAAAACATCATAGGCAGATGACTATAACATGATATATTAACCAAGGAAGTAACTATCATTTGCGGTATGATAAATAAATGATACTATTGGTCCTGGTGCCTCAAATTTCTTTGGTCTTTGATTTTGGAAAAAGAAAAACAAGTTGATACCTCAATTTTGTTTTTTAGTTTGAATTGGGTCATCAAGTGGACATTAGACCAAATATGTAATGGATATTAAAGTGATAAAATCAAACGTATATCTTTAGTTAAATTTGGTCGCTTTCGATTTTACATCAACGTATACATCAGTGTGAAATAATTTCTCTTATTATAGGATTTGGTCCAATTTTGGAGTCAAGACTAATTCAAACTAAGTGGCAAGGTTAGTTAAGGACCAATGATATATCATTTAAGTATTAATTTGACCGTTCCTTAATATAAGACTTGGCCAAAATCGTTAGTCTTTTAGCCAAGATTGCGTAACAATCAAAATTGCAATTCGTAGCAGGCTTCGTTTGATAAACTAATTAAGCACTTAAACTTAATTAATTAAGTACTTAATAGATTAAGTTTGCTTGATAACTTTTAATAAATTAAGTGATCGATAATTAAGTACTTAATTGATGAGTTAAGTGCGTTTGATAATGAAAATTCAAAAAACTTAATTAATTAGTGTGGTCTGAATTACAAGTATAATTTCTTTCAAAAAAAATAAGTGATAAGTGGATCACTTATCACTAAATATGAATTATATGAATATATTTTTCCTTACTTTTTATCTTTTAATTTTCTCATTTTTTGTATCACTATTTAATTTTATTTTATGCTTTTAATATTTTTAAAATTTTATTAGTTCAAAAAATTTAAAAATAAATCAATTCTATAAATATACAAAAATAATAAATTATATTATCATCTAATTTTTAACTTTATAAAAAATATAAGTAAATTTAATGTTAAAAATAAAATAAAATATTTTGTTTTTAAGAGTTTAATAAGATTGAGACTTTATTCAGGTTTCAATCCTAACTCCATATCTTAATTGTTGATTTTATCAAACAGAGTAACTTAATGAATTCAACTTCAGACTTCAGATTTCAGATTTCAGATTTCGAACTTAAATTTCAAATTTCAATTTTATCAAACAAAGCCTAAGTAAAATTGTGATGGCTGGTTTTACGAATAGCCAAAAATTTAAAGTAAGGCTAATAAGTGAAGGGTTATCCATTTTTTAAAAACGATTTGCATAAAAGATCGAACCATTGACCATTTTAACCAAAGTGCGAGTTACATTTACCTCTTCCGAGATTTGGTCGAAGGACAAATACCTCCCCGTAGTTTGGTCATAATTACTACATCAATTTATATTACGTATGGTTTACAATGAACACAAACTTTATTCAATAAAGTTGGGGATCAACCTTGCAAAAGTTCAGTTTGAGCTTATTTATTATACAATAAATAAACAAATGAATGAATTTTAGTCTCGATTATTTAATAAATGATCACAGGTTAAGCATTCTAAATCTCGGCGTGGCTTAACTTGATATTACCCCTTACTGTTAGTGAAAAATAATACAAAATAATTTTTTTTTGAATAGTTTAGGGAGGTATTTGTAAATTATAGAACCACCGGGACTTATTTATATATTGATCGAACCTTGGGGGATAAATGTAATTCGCCCTTACCACATCTATATCAAAATAAGGGGCGTTTGGTTTGAATGACTATTGGCCATGTTAATTAAGGGCCAATGATAATTTACTCACTTCGTTTTCATATAAGTGGCTATTATAGAAAAATCACATAAATTAAGGAGATGAGTGGATTTTTCTTTTATCCATATTTATATTTTCTTGTTTAACTACATTTTTAATAGGAACGTGTGTAATATATGTGTACTTAAAATGAACATTGTAATTGATATCATTAAATGAAATCAATGAATTAAGAGGTAATATTGAAATTTTTAAATTTTTTGTATTGGAATGTGTAAAGGAATACTTATTTAGAAATGACAAATTTTCTTATAGTGTCCACTTATTTGAGAACGAACGGGGTAAGTACTAATTTGACCGTTGGCCAAAATCGTTAGTCTTTTAGTCTTGGTTATAACTGTAGAATTAGGTAGATCCTGTGCTTTCTCCTGAAAATATGGAGATACTTTCTTGAGGTTTGGCCAATCGCACGGGACATTTCAAATTATAGAGATACTTTCTCTCTATATGTGTTTTAAAGTTCATAGGTATGAAACGCATAATTCTCTAAACTTCTAAGGTTTTTTAAAAGTTTATAAATATCATTTAAAAAAAAAATTAATTATTTTAGTTTGAATGGGATCATTTTCAAAATTAGACAAAATGTAGTACAATGATTAAGACTAGGAATGGGCCGGAATTTTGACAATCGACTGTAACAATAAATTTTTTATTAGCCAGCTTGGAATTTTGATACTTCTTTTTAAATTGTGAACTAATTTTTGTTAAGAATTATTCCAATGTTTGAAAATATATACAATTATTACTTTTTCTTCTTTTTTATTTATTTATTTTTATCATTTTGAACTTTTTTAAATATGTCATCATACCCTAAAGGGTATACTATTTGCAGGAACAAATTTACTATTTACAGGAACATTTTCCTGTGAATAGTCTATTTTGTCTTTTATCTAAAAAATAAAAAAAATTATTTTTCACACTATAAAGCATTCATTCTCAGTACAATCCTCTTCCACCCATCTTTTACAGTTTTTTCATTTACACTCTACTTATTTACACTTACACGTGTATCTAAATATGACCGATAGTCACGAGAACGATCCATATTACACGGTAAGTCAACAATCTATACATTCTTTTTACGTAAAGTTTGTTTGTTAACAAAAAAAAAAAAAAAAAAAAAACCGGTCTGGCCAGACCTCCCTCAAAATGGACGAGATTTTGCCGAAAATCTCGACCATTGCCAAAAAATTTTTCCAAAGTCCCACCCCCAATGCGCACACAGTGGAAGAGAAGAGTAATGCAGTTGGGCACGTGTTCTTTGCTCACAAGAAGGTGCTTTATCTACTTGGTTTGTGTCTGTACATTTTGTTTATGGATACAACGTCTAAGACAAACAGGTATGACATGCCTCTACTGCAAATAGTGACTCATGTACCCATAGCTCAGTTTCGTTTTCATGAGGAATGAGACTTTCTCGAGCTATTTCTGGGCCATGACTCAATTGAGACAGTTATTCGATGGCGACAAATACCCACATGTTGTTATGACTGATAGAGAGACTGCCTTAATGAACCGTGTGCATAATGTATTCCCACATGCTAGCCAACTACTGTGCATGAGACACATTGAAATGGATGTAAAGAAACATGTACTAGAGGCTGGGAATGACAAAACTACAACGGATGTGTTTCTATATCATTGGGGGCAAGTGGTGAAAGCCTTGACACATGAATAGTTCACGAAAGCTGTGGATTTTACTGATACTAAATATGGAAGTAAATCTAAATTCAGAAATGTGATTCCATACTTGAAAAAAACGTGGTTGATCCCCACAAAGAGAAGTTTGTATCTTGTTGGACGAAATATATAAAGCATTACGAAGGGCGTAGAACGAACATGTAGATTATATATAGCTTTAATTTATAGTGTGTATACTGTATAATTACATGATACTTTATATAATGCTTTACGTGAAAGTTTAATTTTCAATGTTAATTGGCTTTTAGGGTTGAGAGTGCACATGCACAGTTGAAGAAGGCAATTGGGACAGATAAAAAGGCATTTCTAGGTATTTTTCAAATAATAATATTATGATAGAGGAGTAATTTGATAAAATTCGAACGGCAATGGAGTCTTCTCGTAGCAAAACATACCGAAAGAGAAAGTACTTACTGTATAGTAGGTCGTTGGTATTACAATGGTAGAAGAAGAATATACAAAAAGAGTTGGCCTTATCGGGGAAGATGGTGAGCTGTGTGGTTGCGAACTTCGAACTAGTTGCGGGCTGCCATATGCATGTGAGATGCAACAGTTGGTGCGAGCATACTGGCCAACTGATCCTGTCGATGTGGACGCCTTCTGGAAGACACTGCATTTGGGAGATAATAATATTCCCAACAATGAGGAGGCGAGGCAATCTGCTGAAGTGCGACTGCTTGACATGTTTGTTGATGTATTGACACATCCAAGCACTGAGATATACAGGGTGATGGGTGTCGTGCATGCGACGCTTTATCCGAAAACTGTTGATCTAGTTGATCCGGTAAGTAGGCCACACAGGGGACGACCGAGACACAATCCGACCCAACGAGATCTATCAGGATATGAGCATGCCACAATGAATAAAATACAACGAGGTACAAATATTACTTTTCATGTACCGATCATTGTATTTAATTACATATCGATGTACTCAATTTAATATGATTTACAATCGTATGTTAGAGATCCACAGGAGGGCAGAGAAGAAAAAAGGCTCTGAAGCCCCACGCTTCCCATATTTTTGAAGCAGTTCATGTTCAACTATGTTACCGATCACGTCAATGTAGAGGGCGATGGCCATTGTGATTTTAGAGTTATTTCCTATTTCATATATAATAAAGATGAGGAGCAATGGTCGCAAGTGCGGACTAAACTGTTACAAGAATTGCGCGATGAAGCTACTTTATGGCGCCACATTCTTGGCCCAGTCGATTACGACTTAGCATGCGCCGTGGTAGATTGTCATGTAGCTCCGACTGTACCTGTATTTTGGTTTGATTCTCATATTTTTGGATTACTTGTCGCCACGAAGTACCAGAGGGTTGTTATATTATATGCCCAGCAGAGTAACACTTTCCTTCCACTTCAGTGGCAGGGGGCCGGCATCTCTAATGATCCGCAACAGTTTCATCAATATGGGGCTTGTCTTCAAAAATCATTTCATTGCTTTGTTAACAAGGAACATCAGGTTACCCCTAGACTATCCGACGTGGAGAAGTAGAGTCTCAGAACAAAAGAAGATTTCAAAATCTCATTTGAAACCCGATTTGATGATTTCCGGGATAAATCTACTGTTAAGTGTTAGTATTAGATGTTTTGTAATGTCACTGTTTTCACGTTTAATGAAATTTATTATTATGTACACAACTGAAGTTGCCATTTATTATTGATTTTATGCTCTCAATATAAGTTTCTTATTTTTTTGTTTCATATGTCATTAATTTTAACATTACCGAGATACATATACAATACATAGATAGCATCACGAATGGGATATTAATTCATACACTTCATCAAAAATTGAATATAATAAATCTCAATAATTTACAAATGGTTATTCAGTAATTTTTCATAATATTATTGAAAACAAGAGTCAATAATCGTGCACAGGTGGCCTTACCGCAAATTCTTCTAGTCCAGGCATCAAATCCTCCAAATGGAGAGCCGCCTCATCTATGGCCCTCTGCCTCAACTGGCTGGGTACGACATGACTTGCCGGGATGAGTTAGGACCAGTCTACTAGCTAAATATTACAAATGCTGCATCGTAACGATATCCAAGTAGTAAATAAACAATGAAATAAAAATATATAACCAATGGACAAAAGTAAGCATAAAACACATCTACTTAACTCAACCGCTGATAGCTGTCTGGGGTCGGGTGTCTATTTCACTTCCATGTCGTCTGGACTAACACGAACGTGTGATCGCGTCTAGAAATAGTCGAGGTATTTAGGGCACGAATGATCGGCCCACTGAGCCTTCTGCATCCCCTTTAACAACCTCATGTTGTACATTTGTCACCCCATCTAATCTGGATCGTATTGCCACGAATACCTAAGAATTTCAGGGCCTCTGTAACAGTTCTTTGGCTCTATAATCGCAGGGCAATAAATAAGACCCTGTACAACGTTATTGGATGTAACCTTCCAAGATTTGGCCCAAAAGGAAGCCAATTTACCTAGTTCATTTGAAAGCAAGTCAGTGGTTAATCGATCAATTCGGATATTACACTAAAAAACCTTCAGACATTTAAATAATATAGAAATATTACCTCATCGTGTTTCAATATATTAAGTGCGTGTCGGTATGACACCAAATCCAGTCTAGGCTAACACTTCTTGCCGGTTCCGATGTGCAACTTCATTGCCGCAGGTGAGTTGACATCCCAGGATCTCATCTTTGGAGAACTAAATGTGGAAAACTACTAGTATATCCAACTCTATTAAGCATAAGAAAATAAAAAAAAAATTAGTGAATTTAATGAACTGTTATTGAGTATTGAACTAATTTATAAATGATTTCTACAAACCTGCAATAACGTCAGACACCCTCCTAACTGAGTATCGTCTGCCCTAGATTTCTTTCCAAGATTGCGATATAAGTTCTCCAAGCAAGCTGCCCCCAAGCAAGTCCCCTTACGCCATCTATGTCGCGGAGGAAAGGCAGGAAATGCCAAGTAACGTGGGTTTTTTTTTCTTATCCACGAACAGGGTGTTTTCAACTAACCACAACAAATATCCTGCGGTAGAATTGGCAGGGTCCCCATGTCTACTGAAACTATGCTCTCGAAGTGGGGACATTTTCACACTTGCAAAATCTCGCTCCCCTAACTGGGTTGACTCTATCCCTAGCATTTCTAAAAGCAGTGCCCGCATTTCTGCTGGCCTAATTTTCCCACCAATGGGATATCCGACAATGGAAATTCCTAATATGTAAGTCACATCGTGGAGAGTGATGCTCATATCTCCGAAAGGCATGTAGAATGAATTAGGTTTTGGATGCCATCTCTCAACAAAGGCACTCAGGAGTGGAGAGTCTAACTCTGGATGCATGCACAATCCCAAGTTCCACTATACTTTTCATTTCCCCCTCGGCTAAATCCCACTTTAGCAGCAGCTCGTACCTATTATGGCACTTCAATATATCACATTCCTACGTAATTTAATAAATAAATTAACACATTTTAGGCACCAAGTTATTAAGCATAAATCTAAATAATAAATGAAATATATTTCACAATAAGTAATAAAGTATAATACGAAACCTGACCATGCCATATGTAGTAGGCAACATGACACTTAAAACTCTGTAACAACTCTGGATCTGGAGGTCTACCATCATTCGGACCATCTAGAGGCCGTTATGCCTTACATCCGACATCCCTCCCGGACCCGGACCCTGACACTGACACTGACACTGACCTACGTTCGGAACCCATTAATTGTTTGCCTTTTCCACTCCTCTTTGGTTGGTTGGTTGCATTTGCCCATTCGTTTTTATCTCCAACCGCCCCGAATTCTATTCAATATACCCCTGAGACTGAGATATTTCTCTCTCAAGTCGTTTAGCATTTTCCTTAGCTTCCTCCTCCTCTGTATTTCCAATGTATTGCAGCGCAAAATTCAGTTTCACCGTAATCAATGTTCCTTGCCCCTTCCGCATTTAACATCGAAGAAGAAACTTGCGATCTTCCTAGCACCCTTCTCTGACGCTCAGATGCCATGGGAGGGATTCGGCCAACTATTCCCTCAGAGGAGGAGTGTGTTTCCTCATTGTCTCCAACAATTTCCAAATTGCCATACTTTTTTCTTTTGGCGAATTTTAATTTCAATTTTTTAAATGTATTTGCCATATGCAATAATATAAAAACACAATTATCAATAGGAAAACAATTGAAGGGATATAAGGAATAAAAAAACAGTTAAAGCTAAAAAAAATTTTAAAATAATGAGAAAATCTCGAAAATACTGCCGGCGGCCGGACGTTTTTTTTGGCAGAATACCGCCGGCGTATTTTTCACGAAAATACCGCCGGCTGCCAAGTAACTAGCGGTATTTTTCCCCAAAAAACCGCCGGCCATCAGGCGGTATTTTCGGGAAAAATACCGTCGGATTCCCCCAATCCCGCCACAAGACGGAAATCCCACCGTCCTGTGGCGGATCCCGCCGATCTCAGGGGTGAAAATCCTACTTTATTGAAATTCCAGTCTCCTCGGCAGAAATTTAATAGATCCGGCCAAAAACGGCCAGATAATCGCAGATCCGGGCAAAAAAAATAACAAATTCGGCTAAATTATAAACAAATTCATCAATCCAACCAACAAAAATCAACGAAACAAATATGAATTTTAGGCACTCACCTTTGCCGATCAGATTCATATGGACTTTTATCCGATTTGGCCAATTTTTTGCCTCAGAGGAAAATTTTGGGTATGGGGTTGCAGGAGCAGAGGGAGAGGATTGCAGGAAATGTTTCTGGGGTTGTATAGATTTTATAGGAGTTTCTAGGATTTTTTTTTTAAAAGACCCAAGGGTATTATAGACTATCCACAGGAAAATGTTCCTGTGAATGGTAAAAATGTTCCTCCAAATAACAAATCCGTAACCTAAATATGAGGCATTTGTTTTTACTACTTTTGGACAATTTGATCACCTAAAACCAAATAATGTATGGCTTTAACTAAATATGAGGCATTTGTTTTTTAAAGTTCATGATGGATGAGTTTTCTTTAACCTGTCATACAAATGTTTAGGACGACCTGTTTTGATTTCTGTTTTTCATGAAATTGTTACAATAGGTTATACCCAGATGACTGTGCTCACTATTGAGATTAGGACGATCTGAACCCCTGTGATGGCTGATTGAAGTTGAACAGCGAGAGTGTTTTATTATGTTTGCAGGTTGAGAATTTTGTAAAATAGGGCTGTGCATTAGTATTAGTATTATTGAAATAAAGTATGGTTAGTTTGTTCTGAACGACAATGAGTCATGGTGCGAACCAAACAGGCATCTGGTAAAACCAGTTCCTTGTATACTGGATGGTGAATCTGGAGTGTCACAACAAATCACTCAATGCTCTTTTTTGTCCCTCACATTTCAAATAGTGAGAAAATATCCTTCATATTTAAACTAGTATACTGTTTTGGTCCCTCACTAACTTTCCATCAATTTTTCATCCAAAAAGTCACATGGCACTCACATGTTGAATAACTAAATGATAAAATTGAAATAAAATATATAATAAAACTTGGTATTATGTAACTTATTGTTATTCTTTTCCAATTTTGATAATACTTTTTATACTTATATTAATTATAAATACATGTAATTGTATTAGAAAAGATGTAAAAATATTAATATATAAATTTTTTTATTGGGATAAGAAAATTTTAAAAAATAACTCTTTCATAGAAAATTATAAAACATAACCAAAATAAATTGAGATTCTAAATTACTATCTCTTAACCCTTAACGTTTAAAATTATTTTCTTTGTATTAGTGGTTGAACTTGAATTTACAAAGTTTGTTACTCAAAAATATAAACATAAACATAAACGTAAATTTTCCAATATACATATATGTATAACTATTAATTTATATAAATTAAGAAAATTATTTTTATTCAAAATAAATATTAATATTATGTGTACTTCAGTCATTAATTAATTTAATATTCAAATAACTAAGTTTACAAATTTAAACGAATTAGAAGGTAATATAATTTGTGTTGGATTTTTGGATTATCCAAAAGAAAATTGAAAAAGTTTGTAGAAAACTATTATTTTGAGAAAAATTCTTTAATATTTGTAATTCTATATTGTATAGTAATTAGTTATTAAAAATTAAGTATGGATAAAATAAGTTATTAAAAAAATTAAAATATTAAATATAATTACATATCCTTAAGAATAATTACAAAAATTAGCAACCTTTATATGAATTTAGCCTCTTACCATATTCTAAATGGAATTTTTCTTATAAATATTGAGCATGTAAGTGTCATCTGACTTTTTGGATGAAAAAATGGATGGAAAGTTAGCGAGAGACCAAAAAAGTATACTAGTTGAAATGTGATTGATATTTTCTCATCATTTGAAATGTAAGGAACAAAAAAGAGCATTAAATAATTTGTGATAGATAAATTAAATATAAAATTAGTTACATAATCCTATAAATCTTTGTAATTATTATTATTTTTATAGTTTGACCCGGGACTTTTTGTATAATTTGATTAGAAAATCTATGAGCAAATTGAATTGATCTTTCAATTTGAGTAATAATACTTTAATAAACGTAAGTACTCAAAAGTCTAATTTTTGTTTGGAATAAATTTTACCTTTCATTGTGATACTACTAGCCCATTTGTTTGTTAGTATTAGTAAGGATGGGCTTGTAGTACTAATCCACTTTGTCTATACAAACAATTACAAATGTTGAATAAAAATTAAATATGTCATTTATTATCTTTTCAAATTCGAAAGTTTCTGAATCTCTATATAAAAAAATTACAAATGTTGAATAAAAATTAAAAATGAATAGAATTTTGTGTGAATCTCTATAGAAACAATTACAAAAGTTGAATAAAAATTGAAAATGTCATCAATTGATATTGCTATAGTATATACAATTACAAATGTTGAATAATCAAGTCTTTGGACAAGGCTTTTTTATTTTTTTTATGTTTAGAATTGGTTATGTAATCAATTGATATTGCTATATATATATATATATATATCATGGATATTATCGATTTAAGGGGCACAAAAGAAAAAGAGGAAACAATAGAGATGGGCGTGGGAGCCAAGATTCATGTACTGTCGAGCGAGTTGATAAAACCCTCGTCTCCAACTCCCAATGAACAATGAACGTAGAAACCTTAAACTATCCTTTCTAGATCAGAGCGCACCTTTTAGTTTTATCCCTCTCCTTTTCTTCTATCAAAAGCAGCCGCCATCTTTCTCAAACATTCTTGATCCTTCCTGCAAAACACTACTATCCTTTCATCTAAAGCAATCTTTATCAGAATCTTTGACAAAGTTCTATCCTTTCGCCGGAAAACTGAACCCGGATTTCCTTTCCTTTGATTGTGATGATTCCGGAGTTTTGTTTGTGGAGGCTAAGGTTGATGCTCCCCTCTCTGAATCAGTCGAAAATGCTTCCTTCAAAAGCTTTGGAGAGTTCTTGCCATTTGAGCCATTTCCGGCTGATGATGAAGAACTATTGTTAGGTACCTACCCAATAAACGAAATACTATTTGGTGTCCAAATCACTCGGTTTGAATGCGGAAGCAATGCCATTGGGGTATGCATTTCCCACATGGTAGCTGATTTCGCGACCTTGGTAACATTCATAAATTCATGGGCGGCGAAAAGTCGTGGTGAAAGTGCTACTATTACTATGAACAAGAACCCCGATTTCGAAATCGGGAAGAATCTTTTCCCCCCTTTAAACTTTTCTCCTGGCAAAGTTGCTCCAGTCGCGGCTGGGAAAGGGAAAGGGAAGAGGATCAACAGGCGGTTTGTTTTCTACAAGAAAAAGTTAGCAGAATTGAAAAAACTTGCGATTTCCTCATCGGAAGTGAAGGACCCGTCTCGGGTCGAAGTCGTCACCGCTTTTCTGTGGAATCAATTCATCAAAATCGCCCGTACGAAACACGAATTAGATGATGATGCGATGAACTACACAGTACCGTTCACGTTCAGGGTTTGGCATACGGTGAACTTGAGAAGCAGAATGACCAGCTTGGCCGCCGCCGATCCTCTAATGTTTCCTTCTGGGAACTTTGCAACTCTTTCTACCGCTTCATTCACTACTTCTGAGCTTGATCCTGACCTGAATGATCTAGTTTGGCTAACGAGAACGGCGATAAGGAAAGTAAACGATGATTATGTTTCCGATTTCATGAAAAGCTTAAAGAATCCCATGAGAATGGTAGAGCATGAGCAGCATCAGAAGACAACAATGGTGACGAGTGATTCGTTTTTCACAAGCTGGTGCAGATTTTCAACGTACGAAGCTGACTTTAGTTGGGGGAAACCTATTTGGGTCGGGCCTGCTGGTACCATGCATTTCGGTGGGGTAATCTTAACCAACACGAGCAGTGAGGAGGACGGAATAGAAGCTCTGATTAACATGTTAGAAGATGATTTGGCTTTGCTTCCGGACGAGATTCTTTCACTCGCAACCACCGATGTTATTTTAATCTCATGAACTTGATCTGAATGGATTCGTATTTATAATAAAGTTGATAGGGAAATAACATTATAATTAGTGTTTTCGATGGAAGTAGTAATCATACTAATAAAAGCATAATTTTATTTTACTTTTTATTTCCCTTAATAATATAATTTTATATAGTTTATAATTAGTCTATATACACATAATAAAAAGATATATGCATGGTAATATATATGTTGACTATACACTATGTTTGAGCTGTAAAATTCATAGTCACGATACATCATCACAGACTACCACTACTACAAAAATGACTTTTAATGGCGGTTTTTTAGGGTTTTTAACGGCGATTTTCGGCATTTTTGAACTGCCATCTATCCGGCAGCCGTAGAAAGTTTACGGACTTTCTACGGCGGTTCGCTTAAGAACGCCGTAGAAAGCCAACTTTCTACGGCGGTTTTTATCTACGGCGGTTCGCTTAGGAACCGCCGTAGAAAGTTGGCTTTCTACGGCGGTTTTGAAAAACCGCCGTAGAAAGCCAACTTTCTACGGCGGTTCCTAAGCTAACCGCTGTAGAAAGTTAACTTTCTACGGCGGTTTTGAAGATAACCGACGTAGAAAGTACCAAATTTGTAAAAAAAAATTTAATATTTCATTTTTTTCTCTACATTCAAAAAATATATATAAAAAACAACAAGAACAGCCTTAGAAATGTTTTGATATATATATATATATATATTTCAACTTTATTCAAAATATATATATCAAAAACTTCCATGCTAATAAACAGAACAACCACCAAACTTCACAAAATTTTTGCGTGCATCCATCAAATTCTAATTAATTTAATCATTAACAGCAAGAACAATACAATAATCGCCGATATAACACTAATCAAACCCGAATTTAATCATTCATCATCTCAGCAAACCCGAATTTAACACTAATAATAAACCTTTGGCCAATCACAATAATCAAGTAACAATAAAATTTGTAAAGCTTAAATAAAGTTGAAACTATTCTATATTACTTTTTTTATGATTTGAAGCCCACAACAAGGACCGATTGTGGTAATAATTTTGGTGGGGGTGGGTGATGGCCGATTAAGAAACCATATCCGGAGTTGGGTGACGGCGGATCTTGTTATCAACACTGCCGGAAGAATGACTTCGGGGGAAGACAAGAGAAAAAATCAACGGAGAGAGGATGGGCGTCGACAACGAGAGAACGCTTCGGTTTTCTGGAGATGGAAACAGGGGGAAGCCGCGGCTGGCTGGAGATGGAAACAAAGGGAAACCCTTAAAATTCAAACAAAATCAAGTTTCTATGGCGGTTTTTATTAAAACCGCCGTAGAAATGGACTTTTAAAACCGCCATAGAAATGGACTTTCTATGGCGGTTTTAATTACAACAGCCGTAAAAAGTCCATTTCTACGGCGGTTTTAATAAATCCACCGTAGAAAGCCCGTAATTGTGAATTCCCGCCCGTTCCTCTATTCCTATTAATTTCTAGTTTTTCTATTTTCGTAAATTAACCCCCAAATTTTTTTAAATTTAATAATAAGTATGTATTTTACTATTTATCAATTTTATAGTAAAATTCATCATATTTATTAATTATATGGCGGTTAGAAATACAACCGTCAGGAAAGGGACTTTCTACGGCGGTTTTCTAAAACCGCCTAGAAAGGGGACTTTCTATGGCGGTTATCAAAAACCGCCGTAGAAAGTCCCTTTCTACGGCGGTTTTATATAGAACCGCCGTAGAAAGTCCGTACTTTCTTTTTAATGGCGGTTTTGGTCTTTCCGCCGTTAAAGCACCGCCGTAGAAAGTCCATTTTGTAGTAGTGTACGGAATACGCAATGCATCAAATGTGAAAATTAATACGTGATATATACGCAATATTTTTGAGATTAAACTCGATATGCATTTCACTTGACCGATATGCGCTCATGATACGTACGTATACCGTTGGACGTGTAATATACGTGTTTTGTGTTATGTAAGGGTTCAAAGTCTGTTTATGAATCATAATAAGGTAAAACTTTTGATATGACTTACATAGAGAGTTATAAAATAAATACTCCCTCTATCCCACTCAAAGAGTTTACTTTCAAAACAAAATCTTTTTCCATTTAAAGAGTCCATTGGCCAAAGAAATCGGTTCTATTCCATGTGTGGTTGCTTCCTCTGGCCAAAGAAATCTGCAAAACTCGGCGAATGGCGTGCCGGACTTGGCATTTGCACCCTATGGATATGGACCTTACTGGAAGTTCATGAAGAAAGTGTGTGTAGTGAGAGAGAGAGAATTTGGGGGAAAAATATCTGTTTTCTTATTCAACTCTCTTTAAGTAAAAAAAATTAAGGCTACTGTCTAACGTATACAGAATAATTGTACATGATTAATTGACTATTCTGTCCACTATATATATATATATATATTTCTGGAGTGTGCATGTCTGAGCTTCTTGGTGGGAGAACATTGGAGGTTTTGCTTCCAGTTAGGCGCGAGGAGATGGCACGATTTCTCACCCTTATATCGCGAAAGGCTGAGGCCAGCCGACGGGGTGGTTGATGTTGGTGCCGAGCTTGTTAGGGCTGACAAAAAATGTGGTAACGAGAATGGTGATGGGGAAGAGGTGTTTTAGGGGTGAGAATGAGCTCCGAGATTTGATGCCATGGAAGAGCATCAAGACAAAAGGAAGAAGCAGAAGAAACAAGTAGTGAAGGATCTGCTTCATATATTGATGGATTTATCTGAAGTTCAAAGCTCACAAATAAAGCTGTCAAGAAAGAACATCAAGGCATAATTTATTCATCGTGTTATTTAGAAGTCAGTCATTCTTTTATGGTGGATTACATTTACATCCCCAAGATTTGCTTAAATTACAAATCACTTCCTGTTGTTTATTTGAAAATTACAAATATCTCTCTGAACTATTCAAAAAAGTTTTGATTTGTGTTAATTATAATTTTTTTGAAAAACCAGTAAGGCTAATATCGAGTTTAGTCAAGATTAAACATTGATTGCTTATTAATGACCGAGTCTAAAGTTGCGTCCATGTTCGTTTGCTTATTGCATAAATGAGCATCATTTGAACTTTTTGCCGGGCTTCATTTGAACTTTAATCTAAGTTTTGTTTATGAAAGTTTGTGTTTGTTTTAAGCTATAATTAACAAGATCATTTTTATAATTATGACCAAATTAGAAAGATATATTTGTAATTTTTTAAACCATATAAACAGATTCATAATTTAACCAAAACTTGGGAGAGGTAAATGTAATTCACCCTTTTTAAAATTTAAAACTTTCTAATGAATTCATTCCATGATTTGATCTCACACATGTCTAAGTTAATTTAATAATCAAATTGTGAGATTTTTTTTAAAATTTTTTTAAATGAACAGTTTCTATTAATTTTCAAATTCTATTCACAATATTTATTTCGTGAATTACTTTAGACAGTTGTGACAGCTACATGCACATTTCTTAACTTATAAAGTTACCAGGGAGGTGGGGTTTGGAGGGGTGAATTACTAAACACATGAATGTGAATAATAACAAGAAATTATTTTTAAATTAAGAAATTTAAATTTTATTTATTACTTATTCTATTCCTTTAGAAGAGTTATTTTTTAATAATAATTTTTGTTTTAATTGAAGAGTTCACTTTTACAATTTTTGCTTCTGATACTTTTATTAATATAATCACGTGTGGTACAGAATTAATTTATATTTAAGAGAATGTCAAATGAACTACTCTCTCCGTTTAGAATAGTTAACTTTGTTGTACTAAAACTGTATAACAAAGTGGACTCTTTTTATGAAACAGAGAGAGTATTTTAGATGTTGTTGCTGGACGTTGACAATAAATTATATTGTCAAAATGGACTCTTCTAATAGAACATAGAGGGGTTTTTTTCCCCAATATTTACATTGGGGTCAAAAATTACCAAAATAGACAAATTTTTTTTTCATTCCCAAAATATTAAACGAAGTTGGGAGATTCGTTTTTTTCATTTTTTTCAAGAATAACCAAAAAAAAAAAAAAACTTTTATTTATTTTTTATTAATTTCAAATTAATTTTTTCCTTTTTTGTTTTTTTATTAATTTAATTAATTCAAAAGAACGCCCGTAATTCATTTTTGAGTTGTTATGAAAAAAAAGGCAAAAGATAATTATATAATTGAAATTTTAATTTGTAATTTAATAAAAGTTTAGAGGAAGTAATTTACGGCATTTTTTGAAATGGTGGTCAATTACCTTTGTCTTCTTTATTCTCTCCATTTTCTATATTATCGAGCCTGCCTAATCCCACTAGTATTCCCTATGCAAGCTCATTTAAACTAAAAACAATTAAAAATGGAAACATCAATGTCGGTCTAATGTTATTTCTTTTTGAGAGAAATGAATTCATGAGTTTTGTTTTTAACGGAATTAATTATTTTTAAAACATAAATGCGTGACTAAATTTTTAAAGATAAATAAATTTCCCAAATTCATTTATACGGAGATTTTATGTATTTCAAAAAATGCCGTAAATTACTTCCTCTAAAATTTTATTGAATTACAAATTAAAATTTCAGTTATATAATTATGTTTTGCCTTTTTTTTATTTATAACAACTCAAAAACGATTTACGGGGGTTCATTTCGAAAACCCTAAAATTCGCTTTTCATTAAATAATATTTATTTTTTTAAAATGAATAAAAACTTAGAAACATATTGGTGAACCGTTTTCAATGAAAATAATTATTTAATTTTTTAAAAATTTGTTTAAATATAATTGTTTTTATTTATTTTAAAAATCATTTTAGCGGAATTCGTTTCTTAATGAAATTAATAAAAAACAAAAAAAAGAAAAAATTAATTATGGAATTCGTTTATTAATGAAATTACTAAAAAACAAAAAAGAAGAAAACGAATGCATGGAATTTGTTTTCAAAAGAAAACGAATTCAGGGGAAAACGAATTCCATGCATTCATTTTGTTCACGATTTTTTTTTTTTGGTTAGTTTTGAAGAAAACGAAGTTGGGGTATTCGTTTTTAGATGAAAACGAATCTCCCAACTTCGTTTTTTTTATTTTGGAAATTTTATTTATTTTTTTGATTATTTTCGTATTTATATGTGGCCAAAATGAATATTTGGGAAAAAAATAGATAATATTTATGGGACAAAACTGAAATTACTTATCGAAACATTAACCTCTACCACAGATTACAAGATTACTCTATCCAAACAAATCTAACTACATCGCTTTTAAAGTAAAAAAATCTAACCATATTAAACTAACGAGTAAACCAAAGTAATAGTATGTCAATTCAATCCATTCTGAAAAATCTTTTGTCGTTTAGTTAATATAATGAGATAGAGAAACTCTAAATGGACCGAAGAGAAAGAGGACCGAAGTTCCCGAAAGTGGATCCTAATTGTTTTTTGACATTTTTGCCATCTTTCTTAATTATCTTCTTTTTCTTTTCTCTCCTCCCTTTTGTTGTCCGTTACTTTTTTTGTTCCGTCTTTAATCCTTTACATTTTTTTTATTCTTCTTTTTTATCATCCTTTTAATAGGTGATTTTATTTTTGTTCTTTTTATTTTTCGTCCATATTTTTGAAAAATAATTTGTAAAAAATATGAGTTGTAAATTTGTAGCAATTAATTTTTATTTTCATTTTTTGTCCAAATTTTTAGAACAATTAATTTAGAATATGGCTACTTTGTACTGTTTTACAATATAGAATGTACTATTTTACAATATAAAATATACTATTCAATATAGAATTTACTGTTTTACAATATAGATCGTATTGATTTTTTTTTCTACTCTTTACAATAAAGACTGTACTGATACTTTTATTACTCTATACTATTTTATAATATAGACTGTATTGATTTGTTTACTACACTGTACTATTTTACAATAAAGTTTGTACTGTTTTTACTACTCTGTACTGTTTTGCTTCATGGGTTTTCAAAAATCTAGACGAAAAAAAAGGAAAAAAAAAAAATCATCTACTGAAATGAATGATAAAAGAGGGGAATAGAAAGAAATTGGAGAGGAAGAGAGAAGGAATTGATAATCATGAAAAATGAAAAGAAACGAAGAAAGCGTTGGAACAGATGAAGAGAGAGAATAGAATAAAGTGCGGAGGAGGAAGACCGGAGGAGAGAGAGGCAAACAAAGGGGTATATATTTTAGTATTTTAGACCGAGACGTTGATGTGGAATTCTAGTTACGGGCCTCAGTGCACGTCGGTCCTCAATTTCTTCGGTCCATTTAAAGGCTCCCAATGAGATAATAACTCCATTAGTTTTCGAATTTGGCTTCATGTTGTATCATTTTCAAAGTTGAAATTGTTTCTTTTCAATCCCAAAATTGGATTTTTAATTCTCATATAGTTCACCACCCAAATTTTCACCAAAACAAGCCAGTGCCAGCAGACACGTAATGAAAAAAAAACCACAAAATACTGAAATATGAGAGAATAATGCAGGTGATGACGAAAATTTTAAAATATTTGACAAATAAAAAGATCTCAAATTTGTCAACATTTGGTTGATTTTGATTTAAATTTAGACGATCAATTAGATGGAAATGGAAAACCCATATTAAATACTAAGGAGAAATAACTTAAGTTTATGGACGAAAGTACGACAAAGCCAAATTTAAAAACTAATAGAATTATTACCTCTAATATAATTTATCTCAATACTGTCGTTAATTCTTAACTTCATTTTGCATACAGTCAAATCATCCTACTAATAAACTAGTATAATAATACGAACAAGTACAAAAAAAATAAAAGTTATGAATAATTAAACTTATTACTTCCAACTAGATAATCATAGTATTTACCTTAAGAACGACTTCCTAATTAAAATAAATTATTTCTTGAGCGAATGAATCCTTATACGTTAACATTATTAATCGGGAAAATTACATTTTGGTCTCCAAAATTTCGGTTCAAATTATATTTTTAGTCTCTCTAATTTTAAAAGTTACAAAAACATTTTAACCACTTTTATTCAGTTTTTTGTTAGTTTGTTTGTTTGAAACAGTTGATTAAGTGGCTGACGGTTTTGGGAACCATAATTATTAAAAATTATTTTCAACTTTGGAGAGGGAGTCTTAATCGCCGTACCTCTACTAAAAGCATGTAGAGGGAAAATAAAGGTGAAAATTTCCCATCGCCTAAGTAAGGTATTTGTAAGGATTTTGATCTTAGAATCTTGTTTAGCTCTAGAGGTGCATAATGCTAAGGGTATAATACTTCTGTCATTCCACTACTTGAGCCCTTCACCGCATCCACAAACACCTTTGCATCACTTTCCACCTCCAACTCCTCATAGCCCAATTCTTGACATGTTGTCAATCCACTCAACAACGCTTTAGCTTCCACATAGATATTTGTCTGTTGTACAAAATCGAGAGACTTGAAAAATAATAAAATACCCTGATTATCCCGTACCACTATTCCACCACTAGCCATTCTCGGATTTTCCCTTAAAGAAACATCCACATTTAATTTGATGTTAATTGGGAAATGTCAAAGAACTACTTTTACCCCTACTGTTCTTCGAGGATCTAGCTTCAAACCCTGCGCCCTTAACTGCTCATTCCTCGGTCATTGATAATATAAAGGCCACATGCACAGAACCTGTTGAATGTCCGACCATACTAAGAATATGATCTATTGCACTGCCACTCTCTCTCCCTGAAAAGTTCTTGCTATCCACGCGTTCCATTACTCCTTTACATGTTGCACCTAAAGAATTTCACAGACTGGTTGGTAGACTTCTTTACCTTGGTTTCACCAGACATGACTTCAACTTTGCGGTCCAACAACCTAACCAACACATGCAGATTCCCAGAGAACAGCATTGGAGGGTTGTTATTCATTCATCTCCTTAAGTACCTGAAAGGCACACCTTCCACTGGGCTTTTTTTTATGCTGCAGACTCTAATCTCCAACTTCAGAGCCTCTGTGATGCAGATTGGGGTGCATATGCTGCCACCCACCTACTCATCATTAGTTACTGCCACTTGGTAAATCTTTGGTCTCTTGGAAAGCTAAGAAACATTCTACCATTTCTAGATCCACTGCTAAAAATGAATATCATGCTCTTGCTAGTACTACATGTGAAATACAATGGATTGTCTACGTTCTTTTTGACTTCCAAGTTCCAGTCAAGTTTCCTATACTTCTCTGGTGTGATAACAAGGTAGCCATCCACTTAACATCAAATCTAGTGTTTCATAAACACACAAAACACTTAGATATTGGTTGCCATGTGGTTCGCAACAAGTATAAGGAAATATTTCTTCTCCCTGATCAAGTTGCCTCTCAAGATCAACTAGCTAATCTTTTCACTAAACTGCTTTCCGCACCTCAATTCCACTTCTGAAGCTCCAAGTTAGGCTTGTGTGACTTGCAGCAATTGTAGCAATTACATAGAAAACACAAGTGTAGATGATTACTTAGGTAGCAATGTAAATAAAGAACAACTGAATTTAGTTAATTTCTAGATTAAGCTAAGTTAATTGCTATGTCATTGTATAGTTTTATGATGTAGGTAGTTAGTTATACAACTTGCAGTAACACACTTGTACTCTAAATAAGAATACCTCACAGTTCTTCAATTAATCAATACACCTCATACAGATATTTTCTTTTCAAACAGTTTTCTCTCAAATCTGTTCTGATCACATTCACACCACCTCTAAAGTTTGATCTACTCTGTTCTTCTTGTTGCAACTTTTCTACATATCCAATAGCTCTAGCTATTTAATCGACTATTGAACAAAATAAAAACAATTGAATTTTGTTTTGGGTTAACCATTTTGACAATATGTCATTAAATGGTCACTAATTCTGGCAAATTTTGATTATCGGCTGACAAGAGCTAGGGACACACTCGTACATCTTGATTCATCACATGGAAACAAATTACGTCTAATAATTTCATTTTGCATTTTATAATAAGAGTAAATAATTTTTCATCATTCCCAATAAGTATTTTTTACATTTTCAATAAATTGTTTTATATTTTTAATACACATTTTTATATTCTTAATACAATTTTAATATTTTAAAAATCACAATCCAAACCAAAGTTTGGACAAAACCTTATACCAAACGAGAGACCCTTACTTCTTCTTCTTCTTCGTCTTATTTTTTCCTTTGGAGACTGGGATTTGAAACCCTCTCCCCATGGGTATCAAACCCACTCTCTCGTGGATGCCTACTTGCGACTGCTAAATTGAACACTCAAACCCAAAAAACCTCTTACTCAATGTTGTCAGACCTGGGGCCGCACAACCCAGGGGATCGACTCGGGTGACGTCGTAAATATATTTAAATAATAAATCTATAAATAATCTATGGATTCTTTTAACATTTAAAAACTTTTTTTTTTACTAAAATTACATTATTGGTAATATTTAACAATTTTTTATATAAAAGAATAGAAAGTATTTAGATAGAAAAAAAAAACTAACTTTTTAAATAAAAACAAGCAAAGCTAAAAGGAGAAAAAAATGGTTTCCTACAAGTATTTACTCAATGCTAGGATTCTGAAATTCTATAAAATGGATTGGTCACTTCTCATTCTTTTAACTTTTAATTGGACAATATTAATGGGCTATGTGCAACGCAAAATTGCATGACCCCAATTTTTTTTTAGGCAAGTTCAATAAGTGTACTTACTCCTCATGAGTCATGGCCCAATTTTTGGTCAAACGCTAGAAAATTATATATCGGGCCTGCGCAGGTTGCATCGGTTTCTGACCTGCCCCGATTTTTTACCAGACTTTCCCTCGGATAGAGATGGGAAGTAGTATATGATTCCTAGGATAGAGATGGCCACTCCATTGATATTACTTAAGATTTGTCTTTATTTGGTCTATTAATTTGAACACGTTTTATTTTCATCTTTTAACTTTAAAATTTGTTTTAAAATGGTCCCAATTTCAAATTTTAGCAATATTTGAATTAATTCTGCTAACACATGATATTCACACACATTAATATGTGTAATAAATAAAAATTAAATGTTAAATCACTTTTCATAACTTAATTTAACTTAAAAAAAACTCATATGTTAGATGAAACTGTCTCCAATATTATTAGAATTTGGACTCGAGACTTTTTTTTTTGAAAAAAATATTTAAGTCTAATGACAAAAATGAATTTAAGTTAAAGACCAAATGGAAACACTGGCCCAAATTAACGGACATTGAGTAATTTAATAAAACAAAATTGTATAGGCAGTAACAAAAGATTTCGGGAAGTCCCTACTCGCCGTACGTCATCCACATCATGCGAAAGTCGTCTGCCCCTTTCTTGCAAAACCACTTGCTCATGAATTCTTTGGAATCTCTATCCATCCGCTTGACAGTTGACACACCAAAGTCAAACCTATCATTTGTAGCAGACCATCTAAATATCAGAGGTTTCACTTTATATTTATATCCTATTCTCAATTTAACATATGTATATGGCACCTTTGTGATTTGTCTAATTTTTTACACAAGTGACAATTTAGTGTGTATTTTAAAAATATCGGCATCAGTTTCAATTTAAAAAGAAGAAAAAAATCATAGGTAGATGACTATCACATGACATATTACACAAGAAAGTAAATGTCATTTGTCATAGGATAAATAAATGATACTATTGGTCCAGGTGCCTCAAATTTCTTTGGTTTCATTTTGGAAAAAGAAAAACAATTTGATACCTCAATTTTGTTTTTTAGTTTGAACTGGGTCATCAAGTGGACATTAGACCAAATATGTAATGGATATTAAAGTGATAAAATCAAACGTATATCTTTACTTAAATTTGGTCGCTTTAGATTTTACATCAACGTATACATCAGTGTGAAATAATTTCTCCTATTCACCCTATTAATTATTGGATTTGGTCTAATTTTGGAGCCAAGGACTAATTCAAACTAAAAAGCTCGGCCTCTAAGTGGCAAGGTTAGTTAAGGATTGACCGGAGGATATCATATTGGTCGGATAGATTAACAACAGGTATTGATCCGGCTTGAAGAACATGATGACTATAACCGGATTTTCCTGAATTGATCCGGCTTGAAGAACATGAGGACTATAACCGGATTTTCCTGAAAGGTGTGTGGAATTTTGGCTCATACGCTTTCCGAATAATAAAGTGGACACCGAATTTCAGCCCCCAAGCTGAATCATTGATCGTTCCAGTCTGGGTCTCCTTGCCCCAATTACCATTTCAGATGTACAACGAGTGGTCCCTCTTGTCAATAGGTAACATGTTTGGCCGCTCATTACAAACAGATTTCGCTTCCCCAAATTTGTCTAGGCCATCACAGGCTCGCGTGTGTACTGAACTAGATCTTTTGCTGCCGCTTCCCGACTCTGTGTATCTGGAAATGAGAGGTGAAGGATTTTTACAAAAGCTAGTGTTTGAGAAAATTCCTGATTAGTGTCTTGCATGTAGGAAGGTAGGGCATGCCGCTGTAGCTTGTCAAAAGGACCAACCACCTAAAGCACCTACAAAACAATGGAAGAGGAAACATGGAGATGCCTCAGATCCCCCCGGCCCGCCGTTACCACCCCAGCCCAAGGATAAAGGTAAGAACAAACTGCCTGGCCAAGATAATGCCATAGTCCATATGCAGCCCCGAACAATTCGTTTCTTGCCACAACATCGCTACACAAAACTGTTGAAAATATAGACAGCACTGAAAGTGACACAGAGGTGGTTTTTGAAGAAATCTGCCCAACATCGGAGCCAGTGCCGCTGCCAGAGATTGAGCAGATCAGCTCGCAGGCCCTCAGCGATCATGGCCAACCACAACCCATGACAACAGTGTTCGAGGAGGCTACAATCCTTGCTGCCCTCCAGTGGACCGTAGAGGAGTTTGCACGGCAAATAAATGTTTCAGGGTCACTACCCATCCCACAACCAGCTAAAAAGCAAACTAGCTCAGTCAAATCATTTCATTTTTCCACAAAAGTCTACCCCGGCCACCCTGCTATGGTCTGACATGTTCCAGGAGGCCATTGATCAACACAAATCACCTAAGGCGCAACAATCCGCCCCGGTCCCTAAACTTCCCCCCGTTAAGAAGAATCATACCCCTATTGTAGCGCATAGATTCCCTACTGATTCACAGCTACTAGACCACATGTCGGCTAAACCACGCCTACAGTTAACGGGCTCGCTGCCCAACTCGCCAATGAACCGGAGGTCAGCCCACAACAACTATGATCGACCATCCCCAAGAGTGCAAGAGGATGACTATGGAGACTGGGAAACAGATAATGGAGAGGACTTTGAGGAATCGGATGAGGAAGAACGATACATTCTTGGCCCCACGAAAGAGGATTTACCGGCGCGCACATATTTGGATCACCAACTTCGGAGCCAAAAAAAATTGATTACACAAAATATGCTTAAATATAAGCCACTTTTGGGCTAGATTTGCTTTAAGAACAGGGGTAACCAATCCCATCTTTCAATTAAAAAAAAAAAAAAAAAAAAAGAAGGACCAATGATATATCATTTAAGTATTAATTTGACCGTTACTTAATATAAGACTTGGCCAAAATCGTTAGTCTTTTAGCCAAGATTACGTAACAGTCAAAATTGCAATTTGTAGTATGCTTCGTTTGATAAACTAATTAAGCACTTAAACTTAATTAATTAAGTACTTAATAGATTAAGTTTACTTGATAACTGACACTGGCAGTCATAAGTTTTAATGAATTAAGAGATCCGATCGTTAAGTACTTAATGATCAGTTAAATGCGTTTGATGATGAAAATTCAAAAAACTTAATTAATTAAGTGAGGTCTGAATTACAAGTATAATTTCTTTCAAAAAAATAAGTGATAAGTGGATCACTTATCACTAAATATGAATTATATGAATATATTTTTCCTTATTTTTTATCTTTTAATTTTCTCATTTTTTGTATCATTATTTAATTTTATTTTATGCTTTTAATATTTTTTAATTTTATTTGTCCAAAAGATTTAAAAATAAACCAATTCTATAAATATACAAAAATAAAAATTATATTATCATCTAATTTTTTAACTTTATTAAAAATATAAGTAAATTTAATGTTAAAAATAAAATAAAATATTTTATTTTTAAAAGTTTAATAAGATTGAGACTTTATTCATATTTCAATCCTAACTTCAGATCTTAATTGTAGATTTTATCGAACAAAGTAACTTAATGAATTCAACTTCACACTTCAGATTTCAGACTTCGTACTTAAGTTTCAAATTTCAATTTTATCAAACAAAGCCTAAGTAAAATTGTGATGGCTGGTGCTACGAATGGCCAAAAATTTAAAGTATGACCAATAAGTGAAGTGTTATCCCTTTTTTAAAAACGATTTGTATAAAAGATCGAACCATTGACCATTTTAACCAAAGTGCATGTTACATTTACCTCTTCCGAGATTTGGTCAAAGGACAAATACCCCCCAGTTTGGTCATAATTACTAAATCAATTTATATTAATTATGGTTTAGAATGAGCACAAACTTTATTCAATAAAGTTGAGGATCAACCCTGTAAAGTTCAGTTCAAGCTTATTTATTATATAATAAATAAACAATTGAATGAATTCTTTTGAATAGTTTAGGGAGGTATTTGTAAATTATAGAACCACCGGGACTTATTTATATATTGATCGAACCTTAGGGGATAAATGTAATTCGCCCTTACAACATCTGTATCAAAATAAGGGGGCGTTTGGTTTGAATGACTCTTGGCCAGGTTAATTAAGGGCCAATGATAATTTACTCACATCGTTTCCATATCAGTGGCCATTATAGAAAAATTACATAAATTAAGGAGATGAGTGAATTTCTTCTTTTACCCATATTTATATTTTCTTGTTTAACTACATTTTTAATGGGAATGTGTGCAATATATGTGTACTTAAAATGAACATTGTAATTGATATCATTAAATGAAATCAATAAATTAAGGGGTAATATTGAAAATTTTAAATATTGAGCATGTGAGTGTCATGTGACTTTTTGGATGGAAAGTTAGCGAGAGACCAAAAGAGTACACTAGTTGAAATGTGAAGGACATTTTTTCATCATTTGAAATATGAGAGACAAAAAAGAGCATTAAGTAATTTCTGAGAGACTAAAATGGTAGTTTACTCTAACTAAAGCCTTAGTTTGCCTGACTGCAATCGTATGGACGTCCATCCATGAGTTTTCTTTAACCTGTCAGACAAATGTTTAGCGATATTAGCTAAATCAGATATAAAATTAGTTACATAATCCTAAAATCTTTGTAACTATTGTTTTTCTATAATTTGACCAAGAAGTTTTTGTATAATTTGATTAAAAATCTATCAGCAAATTGAATTGATCTGTAAATTATAGTAATTATACTTTAATAAACGTAAGTACCCAAAAGTCTAATTTTTCTTTGGAATAAATTTTACCTTTCTTTGTTTCTTTGTGATACTACTAGCCCATTTGTTTTTACTATTAGTAAGAATTGGCTTGTAGTACTAATCCACATTCTTAATCTCTATAAAACAATTAAAAATGTTGAATAAAAATTGAAAATGTCATTTATTATCTTTTAAAATTCGAAAGTTGTCTGAATCTCTATATAAACAATTACAAATTTTGAATAAAAATTGAAAATGATTAGAATTTTGTCTGAATCTCTATATAAACAATTACAGAAGTTGAATAAAAATTGAAAATGTCATTAATTGATATTGCTATAATATATACAATTACAAACGTTGAATCATCAAGTCTTTGGAGAAGGGTTTTTTATTTTTTTATTTTTTATAATTTATATATTTAGAATTGGTTATGTAATCAATTGATATTGCTATATATATATGGATATTATCTATTTAAGGGGCACAAGAAAAAGTGGAAACAATAGAGATGGGAGTGGGAGCCAATATCCATATACTCCGTCCGTCCCACTCAAAGAGTCCACTTTTATTTTTTTTTGTCCCATTTAAAGAGTTCACTTTGAATTTATTTACAATACATACCCTCACTAATATAACAATGTGTGGTTCACAATTAACCCTTACTTTTAAAGTAAGGATATAAGTGAAATTAACCCTTACTTTTAATATAACAATGTGTGGTTCACAATTAACCCTTACTTTTAAAATAAGGATATAAGTGAAAAATATGATCGTAAATTACTTATTTTAGGTGTTGTACCTCATAACCCATAATAAGTTGTACACATTTCAAAGTTGACTCTTTGAGTGACACGGAGGGAGTACTATGGAGGGAGTTGATAAAACCCTCGTCTCAAACTCCCAATGAACGTAGAAACCTTAAACTATCATTTCTAGATCAGAGCGGACCTTTTGGTTTTGTCCCTCTCCTTTTCTTCCATCAATAGCATGCAGCCGCCATCTTTCTCAAAAATTCTTGATCCTTACTGCAAAACACTACTATCCTTCCATCTAAAGCAATCTTTATCAGAATCTTTGACAAAGTTCTATCCTTTCGCCGGAAAACTGAACCCGGATTTCCTTTCTTTTGATTGCGATGACTCTGGAGTTTTGTTTGTGGAGGCTAAGGTTAATGCTCCCCTCTCTGAATCAGTCCAAAATGCTTCCTTCAAAAGCTTTGGAGAGTTCTTGCCATTTCCGGCCGATGATGAAGAACTATTGTTAGGCACCTACCCAAAACGAAATACTCTTTGGTGTCCAAATCACTTGGTTTGAATGCGGAAGCAATGCCACTGGGGTATGCATTTCCCACATAGTAGCTGATTTCGCGACCTTGGTAACATTCATGAATTCATGGGCGGCGATGGTGAAAGTGCTACTATTACTATGAACAAGAACCCTGATTTCGAAATCGGGAAGAATCTTTTCCCCCCTTTAAACTTTTCTCCTGGCAAAGTTGCTCCAGTCACGGCTGGGAAAGGGAAGAGGATAAACAGGCGGTTTGTTTTCAACAAGAAGTAGTTAGCAGAATTGAAAAAACTTGCGATTTCCTCATCGGAAGTGAAGGACCCGTCTCGGGTCGAAGTCGTCATCGCTTTTCTGTGGAATCAATTCATCAAAATCGCCGGAACTAAATACGAATTAGATGATGATGCGATGAACTACACAGTACCGTTCACGTTCAGGGTTTGGCATACGGTGAACTTGAGAAGCAGAATAACCAGCTTGGCTGCCGCCGATCCTCTAATGTTTCCTTCTGGGAACTTTGCAACTGTTTCTACCGCTTCATTCACTACTTCTGAGCTTGATCCTGACCGGAATGATGAGCATGCAACTGATCTAGTTTGGCTAACGAGAACGGCGATAAGGAAAGTAAACGATGATTATGTTTCTGATTTCATGAAAAGCTTAAAGAATCCCATGAGAATAATAGAGCATGAGCAGCATCTGAAGACAACAATGGTGACGAGTGATTCGTTTTTCACAAGCTGGGGCAGATTTTCAACGTACGAAGCTGACTTTGGTTGGGGGAAACCTATTTGGGTCGGGCCTGCTGGTACCATGTATTTCGGTGGGGTAATCTTAACCAACACGAGCAGTGAGGAGGACGGAATAGAAGCTCTGATTAATATGTTACAAGATGATTTGGCTTTGCTTCCGGACGAGATTCTTTCACTCGCAACCACCGATGTTATTTTAACCTCATGAACTTGATAATAAAGATGATAGTGGTGGAAAATGATAAGGAAGTAATCATTATAATTAGTGCTTTCCATGGAAGAATTAATCATACTAATAAAAACATAATTTTATTTTACTTTTTATTTCCCTTAATAATAAGGAAAATGATATGGTCCAAAAATTTAGTATTAACTTGCCACTAAGGCATTGTTAACATAAGGTGCGCCACACAGTTATTGCATTAAATACATGTAACCTGCTATAGTAGATTATGACAATAGGTAACAACTTATTATTATTTTTTGATATATTTAGTAACAAGTTATACTTACACCTATAACAAGTATATATTTGCGCCTAAAAAAATGATGAACAATTTTAACATATATAAGTTTATTAATTTTTACAATAAAATTTTAGATTATCAAAAGGTAAGTTGTTATTTTTTAGTGAATATAAGGGTGGTAATTATTTATTTATTACAAAAATAAGATTAAAAAATTAGTATGAACTACTAAATAGAGTATGTAATGTACCCCAACAAATACCCATTGTACTCCACCCAATATATATGGGGAAAAATTAATCTTAGTAAATTAAAATATTAGGTATTAATTGATAGAATTGGATCCTTAATTTAGAATATGTAGGGTGTTATAATTCTTTGAAAATAACTAAGAAAATAAATAAATAAATAAATATATTTTTAGCTAATATGAGCACAGTACACCATATAAAATCATTGTCCTCAATATTAAAAAATGACGTGCTCCAATTCAAAACTATTGTATATTGCCTAAAATCCTTAAGTTGAAACTTAAAATTTTCTATAGAATCTTATATATATACTACGGTTAAATTTACCATCACTGTAGGTTAATTATCACCATAAATATATTTTGAAGTGAAAAATATTTTTTACAATTACTTTGGGCATTGTACCCTATATGCAATGCAATTGTACCTAGTTTTTTTGCACAATGTGCCCAAAAAAACTCTATTGTACCCCGACCAACATATATATAGGGAGAAATTTATATTAGGAAATTAAATTAGTTTGTAGATATACCGATCGAGTAATGCGTTTTTTATTTATCACATCTCTGTGTTATAATTGTTCTAAATTAATTATGAAAATAACAAAACTTATTTTAACTAATATGGGCACAGTACGCCATATAAAACCAGCATGCTCCAATTTGAAAATAATATTCCTCCATTTAAAACAATTGTACCCCACCCAAAATCCTAATTTGGAAACATACATTTTCTATAGAACCTCGTAGACTACGGTTAAATTTACCATCTCCAAGTTTTAATTATCTCCATAAATATATTTTGGAGGGAAAAATAATTTTGTACAATTACTTTGGGCATTGTACCCTTTATGAAATGCAAGTGTACCCCAATTTTTGGCTCAATGTGCCCAACAAAACTCTATTGTACCCCGCCCAACATATATAAATAGGGAGAGATTGATATTAGGATATAAATTAGTTTCTAGATATACCGATTGAGTAATGCGTTTTTTAATTTATCAAATTTTGGTGTTATAATTGTTCAAAAATAATTATTAAAATAACCAAAAATATTTTAATTAATATGGGTACAGTACGCCATATAAAACTAGTGTACCCAATTATTGAAAATAATGTTACTCCATTAAAAACAATTGTACCCCGCCTAAAATCTTAATTTTGAAACATAAAATTTTCTATAAAAACTCATATATTACGGTTTAATTTACTATCCCACGGTGTTAATTATTTCTCCAAATATATTTGGGACAAAAAAAAAATCTTATAATTACTTTGAGCATTGTACCCTGCTATTGTGCATAATGTATCCAAATATTGAAAAATATTGTGTATATATCGATCGAATATTTGGATGTTTAATTTAGTTCGTATTGGGTGTTATAATTGTTTGAAAATAAGTAGAAAAATAAATATAATTTTAATTAATAAAATTGAATACACAATATTAAGTCATTGTATCCCAATACTGAAAATGGTGTGCCAAAAGTAAAAATTATTATACCCAGCCCAATACTTTGAAACTTACATTTTTCTATAAACTACGGTTTAATTTACCATACCCCGGGTTAATTATCGAGATAAATATATTTGAGATAAAAAAAAAAAATTTTTTACAATTACTTTGAGCATTGTACCCTATATGAAATGCAATTGTACATTGCTTTTGTACATAATGTACCCTAACAAACAACTATTTTGCCCAGCCCTATACATAAGAGGAAAAATTTATATTTGTAAATTAAAATATTGTGTATATACCTATTGAATATTAGGATGTTTAGGACATTTCGGGTGTTATAATTGTTTGAAAATAATTAATATATATATCTATTTCAATTAATTAGGAAACAATACAACATGTAAAATCATTGTAATATTAAAAATGATGTGCCTCAATTAAAAACAATTACACCCTGCCCAAAATTCATAGTTTGAAACTGAAATTTTTTTATATAACCTCATATATCAGTTTACCTTCCCCGGGAGTTAATTATTAACATAAATGTAGTTTGGCCCAAACAATAATGTTTACAATTACTCTTGGCATTGTACCCTATATGCAATGCAATTGTACACCAAAATTTTGCTCGAAGTGCCCAACAAACAACTATTGTACCATGTCCAATATATATAAGGAAAAATGATATTAGTAAATTAAATTAGTTTGTACATATACCGATTGAGTAATGAGATTTTTTTAATTTAGCAAATGTCGGTGTTATAATTGTTCAAAAAATTATTATGAAAATAAATAAATAAATATTTTAATTAATATGGGCACAATACACCATATAAAATCAGTGTACCCCAATACTGCAAATGATGTGCCTTAATTAAAAATAATTATACCCTGCTCAAAATCCTAAATTAAAAACTTACAATTTTCTATAAAACCTAATATATTACGGTTAAATTTGCCATCCCCAACTTGAGTATTACTTAAAATATATTTGGGACAAAATTTTTTAATATTATTTTGAGCAGTGTACCCAATATGAAATGTAATTGTACCCTTCTTTTTAGTATAATGTACCAAAACAAACTATTATTGTACCCCGCCTAATATAAAGAGGAAAAATTTATATTAATAAATTAACATATTGTGTATATGCGGATCGAATATTGGGATGTTTAATTTAGAACATCTCGGGTGTTATAATTTTTTGAAAATAATTAAGAATATATATATATATATATTTAATGAATATAGGCTGAGTACACCATATAAAATTATTGTATCCCAATACTGAAAATGATCCGAAATTAAAAACTATTGTAACTCGCCCAAAATTCTGAGTTTTAAACTTACAATTTTCTATAGAACCTTATATACTACGGTTTAATTTAGCTTCCCCCAAGTTACTTATGGCGAGAAATATATTCAAGACAGAAAAATATTTTTTCACAATAACTTTAACCATTATACCTTATATGAAATGCAATTGTATCCTACTTTAATTTGTGCATAATGTACACCAACAAACAACTATTATACTCGGCCAAATATGTAAGAGGAAAAATTGATATAAAAACATTAAAATATTGTGAATATACCGATCGGATATCGGTATGTTTAATTTAGAACATATTGGGTGTTATAATTGTTTGAGACTAATTAGAAAAATAAATAAATACATTTTTAAGTAATAAAGGTTGAGTACACAATAGTAAATCATTTTACCACAATACTGAAAATGATGTGCCTCAATTACAAACAATTGTACCCTGCCCAAAATTTTTAGTTTTTAACTTACAATTTTCTATAGAAGCTCATATACTATGGTTTAATTTACTATCTCCCGGGTTACTTATCGAGAGAAATATATTTGGGACAGAAAAATATTTTTTTCACAATGACTTTAACTATTGTACCCTACATGAAATGCAATTCTACCATACTTTTATACATAATGTATCATAAGAAATAACTATCATACCGGGTCCAATATATATAAGGAAACATTGATATAAGTAAATTAAAATACTGTATATATACCGAGCGAATATTGTGATATTTAATTTTCAATATCTCGGGTGTTATAATTGTTAGAAAATAATGAAGAAAATAAATATATATTTTTAATTAACATGGGTACAATACAAAAAATAAAATCATTGTACCCAATTATTGAAAATCATGTCCCCCAATTAAATTATTGTACCCCGCCCAAACTTCATAGTTTAAAACTTAAAATTTTCTATATAATCTCATATACTACGGTTTACCATCCCGGGGGTTAATTATTACCATAAATATATTTTGGCCTGAAAAATAATGTTTACAACTACTTTGGGTATTGTACCCTATATGAAATGCAATAGTACCTTAAATTTTTGCCCGATGTGCGCTATAAGCAATTATTGTACCCCGTCCAATATATACTGCGAAAATTTGATATTAGTAAATTAAATTAGTTTGTATATACACCCAATCAAGTAATGAGATTTTTTAATTTAGCACATCTCGGTGTTATAATTGTTCAAAAAATAATTATGAAAATAATTAAATATATTTTTTAAAAAATTCATATGGGCACAATACACCATATAAAACCAATGTACCCTAATACTGAAAATAATATTCCTCAGTTAAAAACATTTGTATCCCGCCCAAAATTCTATGTTTGAAACTTACCATTTTCTATAAAACCTCATATATTACGGTAAAATTTACCTTCCCAGGTGTTAATTATTGCTCGAAATATATTTGGGACAGATAAAAATAATTTTTTTATAATTAATTTGAGCAGTGTACCCTACATGAAATGCAATTGCACCCTGCTTTTGAGTATATTGTACCCCGCCCAATATATAAGAGGATAAATTTATATTAGTAAATTCAAATATTGTGTATATACAGATCAAATATTGAGATTTTTAATTTAGAACATTTCGGGTGTTATAATATTTAGAAAATAATGAAGAAAATAAATAAATATATTTTTAATTAATATGGCACAATACACCATATAAAATCATTGTACCCAAATATTGAAAATGATGTGCCCAAATTAAAAACTATTGTACCCCGCTCAAAATTTTTAGTTTGAAACTTACAATTTTGGGCAAACACTTCATAACCCCCTCTCTGGTTTTCAAAAGTTACTCATCACCACCCCTGTACAAAAAAAAAAGGCTACTCATCACCCCCTCCCCCCCCCCTCGCCGGCGTGCTTTTCGGACTTTGTAAAGTGACGGAACTCCCTTGAGTTAATGGCGCGTTCATGACACGTGCTTCTCTTGATAGAGTTAAGTACATAACTGATTTTTATGTGACCAAAATGCCCTTACTAATTTTATTAGGACCAAACAGCCCCTTTAAAAACTACTATATATAAAGCAAAAAATCTTTCCGTTCCAGGCCATCATCTTCCTCTTCGGTTAGATAGGGTTGTGCACACAATCCTCCGCCTACCGCTGTAATAATGTCGACAACTTCGTACAGTGGTAACGCAAGTGTTAGCCGCGGGCCGAGGTACCAATACCGCTATTGCGCTTGTGGGAGGAAAGCTACCGTCAAAATAGTCGATTCCCAGAAGTTAAGTAAGGGTTGACTCTATTTTATTTGTGAAATTAGGCAATGTGATTTCTTTTCATGGTGCAATCCGATCGGTGGTGATACGGGTGATCAATTATTGGGTAGGATCTCAAATCCAGCACCGAGGGGATTTGACGGTAACTACGTTGAACCTCCAGTTTTGACAGACGAAATACTCCGAAAAAGACGTAATGCGGAAGAGTCCCGCAACATAGAAGGAGTGCTTAAGACAATTACTATTTATGTGATTGCTTCATTGTTTGTTAGTTGTGTATGAATGATTGTCATCTTATTTAAATGAGACTGTATTGCTGATTCCCAGCAGTAGGAATGAATGTTTTATTAGTTGAATTCTCAGTTTTCATTATATTTGTTAGACATATGTACTCTGTCTTTCTTTCAATGTAGTGGAATTGAAATATTTGTGTTTGATATAGTTGATGAATGTGGTAATTATCTGAAGAGATGTAGCAATCTGAAGACTAATAAATGAAAGTGGATCAAAAACTGACCATTACGGGTTCAGTACATATAACACTAAAATAGATGACCAAAAACTGACCATCTCTTCTTTACCAAAAAACTGACCAATATAGTTCAGTAATACAACAAAACAACTATATAATAGCACAAAAACTGATCAATCCTAGTAGTTAAGCACTACTGTAGCCCTAAACTACAAAGAAACCTACATGTTTTTAACACAGTACTGAATCAAACAAAACAAAACATTTGCATGATGACAATCCATCCAAAATACCACCAACAATAAATAACATTCAATCTAAGATCTATTCTTTCGAGCTCTTAACTTCTGAAGAACCCTAGAGACAGTTTGGTGTCGGGGGGGGGGGGGGGGTGGCTGTCTTTTTTCCTGCATTTCCTGCTTCTTGAACCTGGCATCTTTGTGCAACGTACGGAGTTGGTTGTGAAAATAAAGCAAAAAGTGATAATTAAGCAAACCGTAAACAACCTATAAAAATCATAAAACTAGAAATTTTCGTGAATCTTAATTACCTGTGAAGAGGACATATTTGGCCTTCTTAATCTTAAATTTTGACTCACACTATAAACAGTGGGGAGGATCTGTTTTCCCCCCTGCAATTACTGCCTCATTAGCCTGGCTTCTTTGTGGAACATGAGGTTGATTGGCATTCGGAGATGGCTGTGAAAATAAAGAAAAAAACATGGTCAGTTTTTAGTGTAATTTATACTCAGATATGAAATTCAATATCTCACATCAACCACACTAAATGTAATTATCTCAAACCTAATTTACCTGTGAAGAAGAAATGTTTGACCTTCTGGTTTTTGTCTTCTGAAGAACAGTAGAAACAGTAGTGGTGGCTACATTTGTAGATGCATTTTCTGAACCATTAAGGGCCTGTTCTTTAGCACTGGGCTAAGAACCGGGTTGAGGGTTTTTTTGGATCTGAGACCAAAAAGTAGTCAAAAATGGGTCAGACCCATGTTCTTTAGTAATGGGCTCAAACCCAGGTTTGAGTTCTAGGTTTGAGACCCAAAAAAACCCCCTCTCCCAGATACGGGCTCCCATCCTAGCGAAAATCTTTTCTCTCCCAAATTCCCACCCATGCCGGCAATGGATTTTTTCACCTCCTCTCCGATCCAAACCAAAATTGGCGCCGATAACAAACGGGCTGACCCATTGTGACAGCCGCTGTACTCCCTCCGGCCTCTGCTCTTGGTTCATCATCTGCATCAACGCCTCCTCATTTCGTTCGTGATTCCTCCGATTTTCCACTTAGGGATTTTGGGAAAACTGGGGCCTCAATCGATTCGGTTAAATTGATGAGGCCGGCAAGTGATTCTGGGAAGTGAAGTACGGCATAGAGAAGCGCTTGGGGAAGGGGTGAGCACAGCCATATCGAACCCGATTTTACCACCAATCCCAGTTTGCTTGGAACTGGTTGGTTTTATTGTTTGTTGAGCTGCTAGAATCTCCTTTGAAGCTTGGAGCTGTGTGGAATTTTCCATTTCGGTTTTTGGTGCTTCATTCGGATATTGGTGTTCTATTTTTGCTGTTTTAAATTTGAAGATTGGAGCTGTTTGGAATTCAGTTTTGGTGCATCAATTGGATTTTGGTGTCCTCTTTTGGTTAGGTTTTTGCTGCTTTAAACTGAATTGGTGTTCGGTTTTGCTGTTCAGTTGCGGGTGCTTCAATCTGATTGGAATTTTCAATTACCAGCATTCTTGTTCTGTTTTTGAAAAAAAAAAAAAATTGTTTGAAGTGTTGAGCTGTTTGGAAATTTTTCTGTCAATTAGTACCAATCCTTTTCGTTTTTGGAAGGCTGTTTGGATTTTATATCTTTGAATTGCTAATTTCCTTTTCACAAGCATTTGCTTCCCGTATATTTTGCTGCCTTTTAAAAATAAATAAATTAAATTTTAGTGAAAAATGAATAGAAGGTTAAAAAACAGGAAAAAGAATTTTCGGACTAAACTGAGACCCGAGTTCTTTAGCTTGGGCTGAGAACTGGGTTACAACCCAGTTCTCAGAATCTTGTTTCTTAGAAATGGGCTGAAACCCATTTGGGCTGAAAATAGGTTTGAGACCTGTTCTCAGAACATCATAAAGAACAGGCCCTAAACTCGTATAGTTTGGGATTGACTGAAATGAGTAGTATGCTGGAACACAAAAGCGAATGTAAAACAACATTAATTAATAGAACTGAATAAAAACACATGAAAACACAGAACTTATTAATTCACCTATGATGAAGGCACATTTTGCTGCATATTCACTGAGTTTTATTGCTGCAAAGTCCTTTTTGCTCTCTTCTTTTCCCTAGCTTGTTTTGACTGCGACAGCCTCTTTTTACCTCCTTTGTTTTGACTAGACAATGGAGACATTTCAGGGACTGATTCAGCAGTAGTTAAGGCAGTAGTGGCTTCAGCAACATTATCAGGATCCTACGAATATGAAACAAAGAAATTAAAGACACATTTACATGAATTTCAGAACAAATTAATAACAATCCAAATTTCTATCCTTAAAGAATTTCGACTTGGGGGTGGATATCAAATTTGCAAGTCCTAGAATTATGATCCATTCTAAAACATCTTTTGCAAGTAACTTGCAATCCCTTCCGAGTTGATGTAATCCCCCTGCCCTCATCTGCCTCCTTTCTCCTTGCTTTTTTTGGCCTTCCAGTTGGTGTCCTATATGGTGGAGGTTGAATTGCATCACCACCTACCTCATCCCAGTGCTCTTTAGAAGGGATGGAAGCAATTGTGTACTGGTATATACCCACACACAGCTCCTTTCCAAACATCTTATCAACATAATCTTCAAGGATGTGTTTTGCAGCTCTAATTGTAGCAACTACATGAGGACAAGGGATTCTGGATAACTGGAAAGATCCACATGTGCATGTCTGAGGCCCCAGCTTCACAACATGAGTCGTTTTATTCCAATCAACCTTGTATATTTCAGGTTTTTGTGTTTCTCCAACTCTTCTTGTATGTTCGTACATATTGCATGACCATATTTTAGCATTCCTTCTTTCTTCAACGAAAACCTCTGTTGATCCACCATTTGGTTTTGTTGATTTTCTAGCCCCAACCTTTTTCCTTTTTGGGGTGACGGAAGCTTCTTCGTTGGCAACATTTTGAGAATTCCCACCAGTTGTCCCAATGACTCCCTCTATATTGCCAAATAAGCCCTCACAATTTCCAAAAAGCCCCAAAATATCCCCAACATTTTCAAAATTTGGACCCTCACCATCAGTAATAATACCCTCAATATCTCCACTTTTACAATTTAGAAACTCAAAACGTCCCTCACCATCAGCAGTAAATACCTCTATTTCTCCATTTATACCAACAGAAAGACTACAATTGCCCTTAACATTTTGAGAATCAACATTTTCAATACTAGATAATATTCTACCTTTGGGAGATAAAACAGGCCTACTATGACCAGTAACTTCTACACACTACAACAAAATCTGCATATTAGAACTCCTTTAAGTGTTTCAGTATACTACATAATAGGACTCATACAATATTAGGACTCTACATATATATAAGTCCCATAGGTGGAAGCATAATAGAGGTAATAGGACTTAAGTTAGAGTCCTATAAAAGAGTATATCTAATAAAACTTATGTATAAGTCCTATTATCTAGTATATGTAAGTTTATATTAGGACACTTAACAATGTCTCAATAAGTGTAATACTATTGGGAAACTTAATAGTGTTTCAAGAAATGTAATACTAGGGTTTTGGGACTTTCTCTTATTAGAAGTTTTCTCTCCTGAAAACCTTTAGCGCCTCACTTCCTGGCTCTACTGTTCGCTCGATTTCACGAATTGCTACCAGATTTTCGTTGATTTTTGAGCTCGTCCATCGATCTTTCGTCACTGTTCGACGATTCTAACACATTGT
>VMRK01000198.1:0-52056 GCA_016801395.1 Leptodermis oblonga
TCAAACATGTGCCAAAGTGAAATTGTTTCACCCCAGCACGATCAATTCCCGTAATTGACCATTGCCCCTGCCAAATCAATTCCCGTAATTGAACAACACGTTCTCCGCCCAGCTACCTAAGTTGCGCAACACGCCAGGCAATTCCCTTAACTACCCCAAAACATTGCCTCACCTGGCTCCCATAACCGTGCTACATCTTTTGCGATCAGTTCCCACAACTGATCTTTTCATCACACTTGATCAATTCCCATAATCGACCAGCACAATTCCGCCTAGCTACCACAGCTGTGCAACACTTCAGCAATTCCCGCAATTGCTTGTGCATCATTGCTTACCTGGTTACCACAACCGTGCCACATTTTGGTGATCAGTTCCCAGAACTGATCCTTCATCGCGCGCGTTCGGCTACCACAACCATCACCAAACTGGTAGATAACTCTCTAAATAAGACCCCTTGCTCACCTTTGGGGATATTTCTAGCATCCCGCGTCAAGGTAGAGCATTCCGGCCCATTCTCGAACCATCAAGCACTCTGGTGATTTGTCGCAGCTCTTCTAGCAGATGCTAGACATTTTTCAATGATTCTAGAATCTTCCAGCTCGCACCAGACCTGCACCGCGAAGACCATGCGACGCCCTATACGAATCGTACGCACTCGAACGTCCCCGTAACGTCGAGCATTGCCTAGATCATTCTCTAATGTTCTAGGACTTTCCCGAGCCAACTGTCACTATCTAGGCCCATCGGGACCTTTCCAGAGCATTCTCCCTTTGTACTGGAAAATGGGAAAACTGACAATTGACCTTCAGGACATCAAGGTGTAAGAAGAACCCAGATATTCCAGAACCTTCTAAATCCTTCTCGCAACCTCTTCTAAGTCTTTCCCCATGAAAGACTACTCCGTTTTGAAGCCCCATGCCCCCAAAACTCCTTTGGCGCCCTTCGCCAAGATTTCGTACAACTTGGAGTGCCCGACATAGCACCGTGCTAGCGCCAAAAAATCTCAAAGTTAGCCTTCCCATCTCCACGCCATTCTTTGCCCTGTTTTAGCTAGGGGAAAGTTCCGCTAACAAACCTCCCCCACTTATTGTTTGACGACCTCGTCATATGTATGCCAAAGTGAAACCATTTCACCCCAGAACGATCAGTTCATGCAACTGACCCTTGCCCTGGCCAAATCAATTCCCGTAATTGACCAACAAGTTCTCCACCCAACTACCTCAGCTGCCCAGGCAATTCCCTTAACTGCCCGACACTATTGCCTCACCCATCTCCCATAACTGTGCCACATCTTTTGCGATCAGTTCCCACAACTGATCTTTTCATCGCACCAGATCAATGCCCATAATTGACCAGCACAATTCCGCCCAGCTACCACAGTTGTACAACACTTTGGCACTTCCCGCAATTACCTGCACATCATTGCTTGCCCGGTTACCACAACCGTGCCAGACTTGGCGATCAGTTCCCACAACTGATCCTTCATCGCACGCATTCGGCTGCCACAACCGTCACTAAACTCTTACAGAACTCCCTAAATAAGACCCTTGGCTCACCTTTGGGGATATTTCTCGACCGACAAATACACCACACTTGCGCCGTTCCATTACCGTGATAGACTTGTTGCGGGACTATCAAATAGAGTAAAAATACTTCTTAAAATCTGCACCAAATAAGCTAAGTAAAATGTACCACAATGGAGAACAGGGTCGATCCACATAGACAGTAATTTAACTCAAATTCCAAATTAACATGCAAATAAACCCAAACTTTTTTTTTTTTGGAGGAAGGGTAATGATTAGATTCCAGAAATTAACAGGACGTAGCCGTGAGATCTACAACTTTGAAACTCGCAAAGACATACAAATAGGGACATTCCCCTAGCCAAAAGCATTACAATCCTAATTAGCCCCAACCGGCTAACAAGCACTCGATTCAGCTTATTAAACAATCAAAGGAGCTATCAATAAGCTAAACATCGAAGAAACATACAAAATCATCACTCTTATGATAACCAAAATTTTTAAGCACTAAGTATTAATTTCCAGCACAAAGTTTGTAGAAAATAGTACTCAGAATCAATTCCAGCAAAAGCAAAAATTTTCAGCACTATAGCAGTAACCAAACAGATCCAATTCCAGCAGCAAGAGTAAACTACTACCCGAATCAAAACCATAGATTCCAGCATCGAAATGTGCCATTTCTAATATTCATACTTTACAGCAAAATAGCACAATTCTGGCAACCGTAAAAGCCAAACTCCAGCACAAATGGCCCAGAATTCTAGCAGCATCATTGAATTCAATTCTAGAACAAGGCAAATCAAGTTATAGCACAAAGCTATCAATTTCCAGCACAAAAAATACCCAAATTTTCCAGAAATTCCAGCATAAAGTATTAATTCTAGCAGCAATTTTGTAAAAAAATTAATATCGAATCAACAAAGCAAAATATCCAGCAATCCAGCACATTATTTAACACACAAAACACAAAGTTCCGATTCGAAATTCCGGCAAAAAGATCACGATTGTCATATCGAACAAAGATTCCGGCAGCAAGCAAGAACTCCCTTCCTGGATAATTCCCAGTCCACAAAAAAATACCACAAAGTCCAGAAAATTAATTCCAAGTCAACAAAGCATGAAAATTAAAAATCCGGCACAGAAGGCATTAATATCATCAAGTTTACAGAAAGTATTAATTCCAGCAGCAATTTTGCAAAAAAATTAATACCCGAATCAACAAAGCAAAATTTCTAGCAAAATTCCAGCAATCCAGCACATTATCCAGCACACAAAACACAAAGTTCCGATTCAAAATTCCAGCGAAAAGATCACGATTGCAGAAAGTGTTAATTCCAGCAACAATTTTGCAAAAAAATTAATACCCGAATCAACAAAGTAAAATTTTCAGCAATCCAGCACATTATCCAACACACAAAACACAAAGTTCTGATTCGAAATTACGGCAAAAAGATCACGATTGTCATACCAAACAAAGATTCCGGTAGCAAGCAAGAACTCCCTTCCCAGATAATTCCCAGTCCAAAAAAATAATTCCAAGTCAACAAAGCTTGAAAATTAAAGATCTGGCACAGAAGGCATTAATATCAACAAGTTTCCAGAAATTCATACCCGAATTCACCCTCTCCAAGTTCTAACTTCCGAACAAAATTCCAGAAATTAAAACCAAGAGGCTTACCGTACCCAAATTTAAGAAAAGGAGCTCATCCCAGGAACCTAAGATAGTACCGTGGCCACAATCTTCACGATTTATAGGGAGTTGCCGTTATGGAGTTTTCAATGTTGCCGGAGAGGATTCCCAAATCCGGTGACCACATCATATCGAAGCTCTCAATTTAGCATTCCGATGACCACTCCAAATCCAGTGACCACTCCCTTACCGGAAAATGCCCAGTCGACGAAACCAGTAGCAACCATAACCTGTAACAACCAAAAATTCCACTTCCCGATTCTACAACAAATCCGAAAATAAACCCAAACTTTGACTAGTAGTCACCTTGTGTCTCCTAGAGACCTTGAATTCATTACTTATTTATAGAAATACGAAATTAAACTAATAATGAAAACTTACTAAAATCAATCAAGAACGATATTCTAGCATTACGCGATCCACCCCAACCATATGCATGCAATCATGAACCCCTTTTTATTGTCTAATTAGCCTTTGTCATTTCAGTTATAGATTAACATGAGTACCTGCAATCATAATCCAGTTCTCCCTTAATTAATCGATAACCCCCGCGAGTTCCCACAATCAAGGTTATTTCTTTATCTAGTGTAATTAATAGGCCGTGAGTTCCTACAATCATCGTATTAACTAATCTAGAAGCATTAAGAATTAGAAGAACCCAAAACCAGTAACCCCCACGACGATGCTCAAGAGATTACTACCAAATTACACTTGTACTACTCGGCCGGTAGTTGTGCCACTCACTGGCCTTACCAGATCTATATTAAGATGACCATGCTTAATTGGACCTTAGTTTTTAGACATATAAACATATGTAATTTTGGAACATGTTAATTAGACTGGATTTCATGCTTTCGGTTTCATACATACATCGGCTAAGGCTTCTCACATAATACTAGAATAATAGATTTACCTACACATAGGATTACACATCATGCGAGTAAAGATTAAGACTGCCATTGAATAAAAGAAAGAATGGAAAAAGAAAAAGAAGTACTTTACTGAAATTCGCAACTGGAGACACCTCTCGTTTGGCCAAGATGCATCCAAGGGCCACACAAAGAAACGGAACGGTGGCAAAGTCAACAAGGGCAAGTCCATAGTCAGGGAGAATCAACTAAGGGCGACGGCTACAGCAACGGTGGCCATAAAGAGAAAACAGGGCGCGGAGGTTGCTTTCGTTGTTGCAAGCTTGATCGTCAGGTAAAGGATTGCCTGAGCAAGCTGAATGCGATCCAGGTAGTAACTAGAGCACCTCTCTTTAGTTGATTCTCCCTGACTATGGACTTGCCCTTGTTGACTTTGCCACCGCTCCCTTTCTTTGTGTGGCCCTTGGATGCATCTTGGCTAAGATCGATCAGCCTCTCACACTCCGTCACAGCCTAGGCTAAATCTTTCACTCTGTGGTGCCACATCTCCTGCTGCGCCTATGGCTTCAAACCGACAACAAAATTGAAGACCTTGTCTTCTTTGCTCATGTCTTGTAGCTCAAGCACTAACGCGATGAAGTGCTACACTTACTCATGGACCATGTCCATTTTGCGCAACTCTCTCAACGCCGCTCGAGCTTACCATGCCACTTTGGTGGGAAGGAACTGCACCTTGAGCTCCTTCTTCATTGCTTCCCGCGATTCTATCTTTGGTGCTTTCTCATCTGCGCACCTTTGACGCCACCAAAGTGTGGCATGCCCCGTTAACTGCACCACAACAATTGACACCTGCCGTATTGCCAGGATCTTAGCAGCCTCGAAATACTGCTCCACATCCCAAAGAAAATTTTCCACCTATGTGGAAACTCTTACGCCGCTATAAAATTGCAGCTCTAGCACTTTCATCTTAGTGCCCTCTTCCGGAAGCACTGTGTTCCCATTCAGCAAAGCCAGCTTCACTTCCGTTGCAAGGGATTGAATGGTCTGTGAGCTTTTCTTCAGCTCTTGCCTTGATGCCCTCTCATCAAGTGACCGTTGCATAATCGTTAAGTCTCTCTGCAATGCCTGCACAGCTGACGAACTAGATTCCTCTGCTCCAACCGTCTCGAACTATTTCTTGAGCTTCACGACCCGTACCGCAAAAGTAGCCAATACTTCGGTCATGGAGACACCATGCTCCCCTCTAGCACTGATGAGAGAGTCAAACCGAGCAGCTAATTCCTCCAATGCTACCACCCGATCGACCAAGGCTCGTTCCCTCATTGCCATGTGCTTCACTTAAAGTTATCCCCAAGACAACCTTAAGCTCTGATACCAAATTGTCATAGAAATTTCTCCCCCCTATGAAAAAATTCCTATAAGCACCAAAACTTTCCTTAAGAATTGGCCAAACACTCGAAGAAAACCAAGGTTCTCGTAACCCGGCTAAACAACGAGCAAAGCGAAAGCAGTACTAAAATAAGCACACAGGCAAACATGAGTAACACTAGCAAAACTTGGTCCAACCTTGTTATATACAATTCTCCAAAAATTTATATACAAGGTCCTAACTCTAAACAACGGGCACCACTCATAAGGAAGACACAAGCCTAACCCACCGTTAGCTAGACTTTCGCTTGGTCTCCAAGCTGCCTTCCACAAGTGCCCTCAATGCCTATTTATAGGCCAAGGTCTTAGATGACAACCCCATCCAAGTAGAATCTAGAGAATTCTAGCGCCAAGCCTTGTATACATCTTCTAGCCGTGCCTAGAAGCTTTTACGCACAAGCTCACCCCTATTCTAGAACTCTTCTGCAACATCCAGTATCCCCGTGCCAAGTCTAGAGCATTCCGGCCCCTTCTGGAACTGTCAAGCTCTCTCGCGACCCATCACAGCCCTTCTTGCAGATGCTAGACATTTCTCGATGATTCTAGACTCTTCTAGAATCTTCCAGTGTGCACCAGACCAGCACCTTGCAAATTTAAGCCATGCAATGCCCCGTACGAATCGTACGCACTTGAACGTTCACGTAACGTCGAGCATTGCCTAGATCATTCTCCAATGTTCTAAAACTTTCCCAAGCCATCTATCACCATCTAGGCCCATCAGGACCTTTCCAGAGCATTCTCCCTTTGTACTGGAAAAAGGGAAAACTCACAAGTGATCGCCTAGGACATCAAGGTGTAAAAAGAACCCAGAAATTTTTGTAACCTTCTAGATCCTTCTCCAAACCGCTTCTAAGTCTTTCCCCATGAAAGACTACTTCGTTTTGAAGCCCCATGCCCTAAAACTCCCTTCGCTCTGTTAGCCAATGTAAGACCCTAGCTTAACCTTTGTAAATTATATTTCATCATACTGTTAGTTTTTAAATTCAATTAGGTATAATTATAAAGATTGTGAGTTTTCTTAAGTAATTTGATCTTAAGGTTTAAATCTTAATGTTTTGCATTTTAATTGTGATCTGGTGTTAATTTAAGTGAAGAATTATGTTTAAGGATATATGAAAATATATTTATTAGTTTATTTTTGGGAAATTTTGGAACAAAAAATAGGAAAAATAGAAAAATGAGAAAATTCGGAAAATATGCATAGTTATGGACTTATATGATTTTTCTTTATAATTTTAATAAATGAAGAAATATTTTTGAAGCAAAAATTTTAATGTTTTGATTAAGATATTAGGAATAAGGTTAGAAGTATGTTTAAGTAATAGGTGATAAAGTAATTAAGTAATAAAAATGAAGAAATTAGAAAATAAATGAAAAATAGAAAAAATAAGGGTCAATCGGTTTTACGTAGTCCTAGAGTGGGTAAAACCGATCCAACCGCCTGACGGAGCGGTTTTACCCGATCCTGGAGCTGGTAAAACCGATCCCACCACTTCACGGAGCAATTTTACCCAGTCCTGGAACGGGTAAAACTAGTTCGACGGTAAGAAAAAATATCTCACTACTTGAAAGAGCGGTTTTACCCGATTCTAGATCGGGTAAAACCGAACCTAAAAAATGACAAAAATCCTTCGAGCGGTTTTACCTGATCTTGGAACCGGTACAACCAATTGGAACGGTTTTACCCGATCCCCAAGCGGGTAAAACTGATTGTGAGCTGTAAATGAGAAAAATATAATTTCAAGATAATCAAGAACCTTTTGGCATATTAAGAAAAATTTTCCTATAAATAGGGCCTCTCCAGCCTTTAAAAATTCCATTAAATTCATGCAAACTCAAACCAAAAAGAGAGAAGAAGGTAAATAAAGGAGAGAAATGGAGAGAATGGAAAGAAAGAAAGAAGAAGAAGAACAGCTAGGAAAGGAAGAGATTTGGAGCAGGATTTCAGATTCCACAGCATAGAATTCATGCTAGGGAGTCTCCAGAACATTAAGGTAACACGTTTTGCTCATTTGTATGTTAGGAAAATGGAAAAGATGCATGAAAATGGAAAAATGAGGTTTTTAGTGGTTTTAAGGAATTTTGATCCAAATCTTTATGATTTAACATTGATTAGGTGTTATGGAACTTATATTTTTGTTAAGATTATGATTAATATATTTTCTTATTAATTTACTTTTTTTTCAAAAATGAAATGGAAGTAACTTTTTAAATACCTATTCTAGAAACCTAGAATCTAAAAATTTATCTAGATTTATCGATAAAGTCTAAACTATGATATTTTTATAATGCATATTTACTTACAAAATACTAGCGATATACGAGTTGAGTGTTATCACTAAAGGGGTAAATGTTTTAATTGAGTAAATAATGAGTTAGCATGCGTAACTGATATTTTTGTGATGTTAAAAGTATGCAATGCATGCTATAATGATTATTCCTTTGAGTGTGCAAAATGAAATGTTTATAAATGTGCTATATGCATGTAAATGTTCTCAAACTTTTAAGGGTGAATTCATGAATTGATCACCTTACTTTGAGTTTGTTAACGTTTTAGTCACCTTACTTTTTTAATTGTCTTTTTAGTCACCATACGTTCATTTTTGTACTTTTTTGGTCACTCCGTCAAAGTGTGCCATTAATCCACTAACGAACTGATTTTTTTAGGGAAATTTCGTCATCATGTCTATCTTTTACTCTTTATCACTAAAAGACAAAAAAAAAAAAAAAAAGAAAATACTCACCTAACTCTCTCCTCCTTTTATTTTTTTATGCGGTTCCCCCTCCCCTCCCTTCTCTATTTTCAGTCGGGCTCTCTCCCTCTCTCTACCCTTCTTCTCAAAGTTCCAAACCTTTTTTAGTCAAGCTCTCTCAAATTTTTTTTCAGGCGGTCACCCCTCTCCCCCTCCCCTATCCATTTTCAGTCGGGCTCTCTCCACCCTTTTTCTTCTTCAAAATTCCAAACCTTCTACTCCTATCTCCCTTTCTGTCTCTCCACCATTCTTCTTCAAAACCTTCTAGATCCATAGATTTACTAGTGTCAACAAATATTTATTCATTTTTCAAATCAAAATCACAGGAAATAGTATTGCTATGAGGTAATTTCTTTAATTTCACAATCAAAAAAGAAACCCATTTCAATTTTATCGTTGGCCACTCCGGAACCCTTCATGAATGTATCTTTAACTGATCATTTTCGCATAATTGGAAGGAATTGTGTGAAACCCAGCAGCGAATCAGACTTGAGGGGCATTGGAAGCTTATGATGATGAGCGTGGCCTTCCACCGACGAAAAAATTGTTCAATCGACAAAAAACCAAAATCAACAAATCCATCAAAATGGTGGGAAGATTTTGTGAACGAAGTCGCAAATCGATCGCAGAATGAATAATCAAATTTGATCAGGAGATCACATTCACCACACAGACTAGAGGGAAGGGAATAAGCAATCAAAGCTAATTTAATTACCTTAGAAAACTCAATTAGTTGTTGTAACCAGGCCAACCAATTCAAAGAGAAGAAGAAGGGAAGAAGAAGATGACGAGAGAGAGAGAAATTCAACAATTTTTAGAAGGAGCTTTTATTTGTTATATTACCCGTAATGAACCTGAACAATTTTTAGACTAATGGGTTCATAGTTTTTGGAATTTTCTATAATTTTGCTTTGAATTTTGTTGGGTTACCCTTGTTTGCAATGAGTTTTGAATTGTTGGTGTTCTTGAATTTGTCAGTCGAGGAAGTGTTAACGGAGGAGCAAAATTTTGGAATCCCAAAATTGTTAATTCTAGTGAACAAGATTCAACAAGAAACATTCCACTACCACCATCCCGCGAACAAGATTCAGCAAAAATTTGAAGTAGTTGTTTGACTTCAATCTTGCTCGTGCCAATGGTGATACCATTTTGATTTGCTACCGCCCATGCTTTCATATTCTTCGCCCAGATCTAAAACCCATTGCAACCACCACTCGAACCCACCAGTGATGAAGAGGATGAATATTACATAGTGAGAGAGAGAGGAGAGAATAAGAAGATGAAGAAGATGAAGAGACGAAGAACATGATGACAAGAGAGAGAGAGAGAGAGAGAGAGAGAGAGAGAAACTTATGGTTTGGAAAAGAAAAAATTTACGTTTTGACAAATATACCCTCGTTAAAAATGCTTCGTTAGTTGGTTAATGGAGGACTTTAACAGAGTGACCAAAATAATGCAAAAACAAAAGTAAGGTGACTAAAAAATAATTAAAAAAGTAAAGCGACTAAAAAGTTAACAGACTCAAAGTAAGGTGACCAATTCATGAATTCACCCAAATTTTAATTATATATATAAGTGAAATGTTTATCGTATATAAGCGCTAATGTTCAGTGTGTATTGTTCAATGTTCAATGTTGAGTGTTAAATGTCTAGTGTTCAATGTTCAGTGTTCAATATTAAGTGTTGTTGTATATCTATTTGGGGGTCCCCAAAGCATATCCAGTTGTTGAAATCGGGTATGTTGGTATTGGGCTAAAGTGCCTGACTAAATGACTGGAGGGTTCGTGTTTGGTATTATCTCAAGGTATGCTACAATGTTCAGTGTTGGTAGTGTCAGCATGAGTGATCAAGAAGCTGCAGTGTTCTAAGGAAGGTAAAGTATGATTAATGTTGTTTTTTTTTTTTTTGAAGGGTCTCATTGATCCTTGTTATAGCTTACTGGTTATGCTCTTTCTATCTCTTACGTGTTCCCCCTTACTTGCTTAGGAAATACTTGCTATGTGCCTATAATTGTTTACCTAGTAATGCTTTTAATAGTGCGACCTCACTGACATTATGGAAGCTCACCCTTTAGACGTTTTGCATGTAACAGATCTTGGGACTAATCGCTACTAGTGTGATGCTGATGAAGGGCTTTTTGATTTGGTTCTGGAACACTAGTATTGTATTATTACTAAGAACCTAGCTTTAGCATGTTAAAGTACTATTGTATATTTTGAATAAGGTTGGTATCTTTTGGAAGTCTAATATAGCTTAAAGTTTTATAGCTTACTTTAGTAAATGAATATATTATTTACTTAGCGATTGCTCTGTATATCGTGAATGAGTCCTGGTGCGAACCAGGCAGGCATCTCGGTCATGACTCATGCATGAAACAAGGAGGTCGGGGCTGGGGGTGTCACAACCAAGATTTCATGCAAGTTGGTGCACACCAGTTGCACGCCCGGCACAGCACAGTGCTAACGCCACAAAATCTCAACGTTAGCCTTCCTGGCTAATTTCTCATCACCATTCTTTGGCCTGGGGAAAATTCTGCTAACAGTAGTCTAGTAGAAGCTCATCACTAACCCCTAATACATATCTATAAGGGGGAGGGGGTTTACCACTGTCGAGTGCCCACCCCACCCCCACCTCCTCTCTCTCCGCCCCAATGACGGATACATAAACTTTTTTTTTGAGTGGGCTAAAAGTAAAAAAAAGAAAAAAAAGAAGGCATTTAATAATTGTATTACAACTAAAATTGTAAGCTCACAACTATAAAATACTAAAAGGCATAAATATTTAAAATTACATTATTTGTTGACACTTGCTTGTGCAACTATCTAAGAGGTGGCAATTGTATCTACGCGTCCACGTCCGCTGAAAATGTTGTAAGATTTGCTCATTTTTAATTAGTCTGTCAATGTATACAATTAGTCCATCATTTATTCACTCATTTTCAATCGTGTTTCGCAAATCAGTTTTGCCAAGTCCGTGGGTGAAGGGGGATGTGCTTGGTTTTGTCATAGGTTTTTTTATTTTTTCATTTTATGTATGTGGACCCACACTTTTGAAGGGATTAACAATACTGTATATGTTAGGCTTAGTAAATAGTAGTTTTATTAAATAAAAAAAAAAGGTGGGCTAAAGTAGCTCTATCATATGTATTATAACTATACTAAAAGAATTGTATAGGAATTGGGGTGGGCTGGAGCCTCCTCCAGACCGCCCTTGAGTGTACCATGGTACTTTTCAAAACTATTATTGGAGTTTAATATTTTTATTTTTTACTTATTAAATACCTTAGTGATATGTACATTTCAAGAGTATTATTGATACTTTTCAAGAGTCTTAGTAGTTTTTTAATTTTTTTTTAACTTATTAAATTTTCTAGTAATAGGTACTAATCAAGAGTCTCAATTCTACTTTTAAAGAGTATAAGTAGCGCTTTTATTTCACTTCTTAATTTTCTTACTTATGTAGTTTTTATACTTTCAAATTGATACACAAAAAAAAAAAAAAAAAAAAATCAAAACATTAGTGCATATAATCTGGTCTCTTATGAACTCATTTCATATGACAGCATCTGTTTTACTGTTTTGCATCAGCAAATCATATACTCACAACATTTCTCCCTAAACTCTCTTCACTCTATATCAAAATATAAGTGTTTTTTTGATGAATTTAAAAAATGAGGTAAATTTGTAAGGTTTTAATTGATGAAAAATGGTTCTAATTAGGTTCAGTTAATAAATCAGACAACTTTGTTTATGGTTAACTCAGATTAACATGTGGATCTTTATAGAAATATAGAATTAGTAATGTTATATTTCATTTTTTCAATATTAATGCTGAATTTTATAGTGACGAAATTGAGCTCCGAGGTTTTAGTGACGAAAAATAGAATCGTAGCTTAGGGTTTCTGATCGATTACAGTCAGGTTTTCCTGACAATCTCGATGGAAGGCGGCTGGAGGGCTCTGGTTCCCCTTAATTATGCAGGTGCTATGGCCGCCAAACACCAACTCCCACTCCCGCCCCCGCCAATTAATTGGCCCCTCAAAACAGTAACCTAACACAAAGGGAAACTTTAGGGAAGCCCCTCGGCGTCTTGCACTTATAGGGAAATTTTCGAAGGGACATATTTCTCGGGAGAATTTGAGAACATATTTTCTTACTGCAGGTTTTGAGGGAGGATATCACATTGCCATGATTGATAGTCGACAAGTTTTAATTTAGTGTGAAGAAGAAGGGGTATCAGAGATGTTTCATGCATGGGGTTTGGAATTTTGATACTTTTGCTTTGCGAATTGTGAAGTAGACACTGGATTTTGATCCCACTGTGGAATCACCCATTGTCCCTGTGTGGGTAACTTTGCCATGCTATTGTTTCAGTTGTATAATGAGTGGGCTTTCCTCTTGATTAAGACATGATAGAAAGGGCTTTGAAAGCCGATTCTGCTTCGATCACCCTTTCCTATCCGAAAGAAGCTCGAGTTTGTACAGAGGTTGATCTTTTTGGACCTTTGTTAGAAACAGTCTATTTGGAGAAAATGGGGAAGGGTTTCGAACAGAGATTGAAGTATGAGCGTCTGTCGTACTACTACACAAAAGGCATGAAAGTGGGACACACTAAGGTGTCTTTCTATAAAGACAAGCCGCACCCAGAAGCAGGATGGCGGAATGAGGTCAGGAAGGATTAGAACTTCGACAAAGGAATGGAGAAAGTCCTAGGGTAGGACACCCCTGCGGATTTTATCGAGTGGAAAAGCTGTGGGTATTGTAGTGGAGGTAGGGGAAAAATTAAGGCCAAAGACATCGGGCGCATCTATGTTTCGATGGAGACTAGGTTAGGACCAGGGGAAGTGTGTCCAAGTCTAGAAACTTCAACGGCTCTCGGGGCTCCACTATTAGTAAAGGCACTATGGGAGGAAAGAGAGTTGGTTGAATTGGGAGCTGGTATAGGAATTTTGGGGGCTGCATCAGGCAGCGCAATTGAATTGGTGGTTTTGAGAGGGAACGCATCTTTGGGGGTGCTGGACAATAGAGAGACACAAGGTAATCTTGAATGCCCAAGGGAGCTGCAAGGTCGATCAGGTAAGGATGTGGTCACTGTAGAGGATATCACTGATCAAGAGGAATTGGAAGGACAAGGGGCATTGGTTTTACACACAGAGCCCTAGCCTCCCCCAGCAATACAAATAGATTCAGGTTTTAAGACTTGACAGGAATATAGTGGTTGAGGGAGAACATGAAGCAGCGAGGGCAAAGACCATCCACCTTGCATATGAATTTAGTGAGGAAGAGGTCAAGATCGAGGTCATGTCACAATTTTGGCAAAATTTATAATAATCCACTCCGAAGGACCGGGATAGTCTTTGTCCCTAACTTCACTTGTAATCAATGGAAAAAGCCAGGGGATAGCCATTCAGACAATGAGCTTGATGTTGAGAGACAACCTATATCAACTGTCGATCTGCAAGCTTTCATCAATTCTTTCCAGCCATTAGAGCTGGAGGCAGGGGGTGTAGAGAGGTTATTAGAAAAAATTGAGGTAGGGGAGGATCATGTAAAGAAGCCAAAAAATAAGAAAGACTTTTTTGGGCAGCCTCATACAGTCACCACGAGGCAGTCCACGTAATCGACATCTACCTCAAATTAGTTTCCATATCGCTTGACTTATTTTTAATATAAGACATGTAAGATCACACGCAGATTTGAGAACCTTGACATATATTATTAAAAGATCTAATTTTATGCTATTAGTCCTCCTAGAGCGTATGATTGTCTCGGAGAATTTGGAAGAGTATTGGGCGAGTTTGGGATACCATGGAGCTTTTTCATCAATATCTAGGAAGATAGAGGTTTTTTGGAGTATTGATGATAGAACGAATTTAATTTCAAATTCCACCCAATGTCTAATGTATGAAGTGATAGACCCATAGTTGGTTGGGCCCTGTGTGGTTGATTTTGTGTACGGGTTACACACTAGAGCACAGTAGACTAATCTGTGGTCAGACCTTAGTGTCAACATGATAGGAAGCCTGCAATTTGCATGGAGAATTTTAACATCATTGCGACTACGGATGAGATAGTGGATCGATGGTGCGGGAGATAGATGCAATGCACAATTTTGCTGAGTTTATTGATCAAGAAGAGTTGATGGAATTACCTACTCTTGCCTTTGTTAACATAGATTGGATATCGATCGGGTCGGGGTTCACACCAAAGTGCATAAGCGGCTGGATAGGATTTTGGTCAACCAGGAATGGCAGTGACGATTCTCTGGATGTTCGGTGCTGGTTTTGAGTTGAGCAAGCACCTACGTCAATGCCATCGAGGAAGAAATCTTTCCAGTATCAATGTATATGGGAGACGCGGGACAAATTTTAGGATGTTATTCAGTGTAGTTGGAATGGGGAAAGTGAGGGTTTTAGAATGTGGAGATTTTCGCACAAATTGAGAAGATTGAAATAGAACCTTCGAAGTTGGAATAAAGAGGTTTTTGGAGAAATTTTTTTGGGGGATCAAGGCGGCAGAGGCTGAGGTTGAGTTATTACAGTTCATTTATGATTCTACTGGCCCAACATCTTTTGGAGGAAAATTTTTATTGAAAATAGAAAGCTTGTGTGAAATGGCTGAAGGAGGGTGAGCAAAACACCCATTATTTCGATATTATGCTCCAAAACATAAGGGCCAAGTCGGGCATTTTTTAAATTAATAAGGGTAATGCTACGGTAGGATTACAGACCAAGATGCCATTAGGCAGGAGGCGATTGAGTTTTTTGGTAATTTGTTCCCGTCAGAGCTTTGTGATGAGGCGGCAATGGCGAATATTCTTCAGCATGTACTGTGTTTGATCGAGTCGCCATGGGAACTCCCAAACTTGATCAGTGCTGAGGAACTGAAAATACTCATTTGGGAGCTTGATTCGGATAGTGCACCGGGGAGTGATGGGTTTTAAGGGGTGTTCTATAGGCACTAGTACAGAAACACCTATTGGTATCGCCTAACTGGGGATGGTTGTGAAGAATTGTCTCCAATACTGTTTAAAGGTGGTCTTTTAAGAACCACCTCAAATAAGTGCTAATTAGGGGCAGTTCTTAACATCCACGCCTAATACCTTGATATTGGAGATGCTTCACCTAGAGTAGCCTTCAATGAGTGTGCATTGGAAACGCTTTATTTACAACCGGCTCCAATACGCATTTATTAAAGACTTTTTATAACCGCTTCCAATACATGAGCGGGGCTTCCGAATTCCCATATCGATTGAAAGCATGTGGGGTTTCTCAGTTCTCCCCTATAAAAGCAACAGAAGGGGGAAGCTTGAGATTGCTTTAATTAATTACATGCCCAATAATGCATAAATAATTTTTTGGACTCGGTTTGAACTCGTAGACTCGGACGAGTCTATCGATTCAGACCGAGTTTATCGTAGAATCGCTTGATTTTATTAGTTCATTACTGAGTTAAATAACTATAACTTTAATTTTCCTCCTTAAAATGGGAAAATGAGGCACTTGTTTATAAAAGCGCCCCAAATAAATAGGAAAATGAGACCTTTTTACTCAAATATGTGCCACCAATAGCCTGCAAAAAATGGGAAAATGGATATGCATTTTTGGAAAAGCGCCTCCAATAAATAGAAAATGAGACGTTTTTTATAACCGCGACCAATAAAAAAATCATTCACAATGGCGGCATCGGAGATGCAAGGGAATTTTATAAAACTACCTCGAACAGCCTCAAATAAGCGTCTCTAATAACCTTTTCCATATTAGTAGGGTTTTCTTGGGAGGTCATAAAGGTGGATGTCTTGAAAGCGGTGGAGAACTTTTTTGTGGGGTCCCTATTCCTAGAGCCATAGCTAGGACGTGGATTACTTTACTGCCTGGTTTGGGCATTGTTGTCAACGGAAGATGTGGGTGGCAGTACATTGGCTAAAAGAAAAAGAGTAAATGTAAATAGACTTATGATAACATGGACTGAGAGGGACCGACGTGAGTGAGTGGAAATCCACATCAGCGCGTCGGTTGAAAAGATGAAAATGCCCCCTCTTTGTGTTTCAGCTATATATTTCATTCTCTCTCCTACGTGTTTGCGAGGAAGCCCATGTAATCCATATTCATCGTATGAGAGCTGGATTATTTCAAACCATGGCTTGATTCTGAGATCGCCATAAATGTCCTTCAAATTTAAACGACGTTAACAATGTCAAAATTGCCATCTAGAAGGTTATTACCTTTGTAGAACTTAAACCGTAGGAAAGCAAGAAACATATATACTGGAAAAACAAATATGGTCTAAAAGGTACTGGAACAATTATTTTGTGATTTTTGGTTTGAGAAACCAATCGGGTATATACACGGTGGCGCGATATGTGTAGGCAGAGGGAAAAAATAAACATTACACTACAAGCAAAAGAACATTACATTCGAGGAAAACAATTAGTACGTCACTTTAATAAAATGCTGGCATATGAAGTGTTAAACGGCCATTGTGTTTGAATGAGTTTAATTTCACGAAGAAAGATTGATTCAAAAGTAGACAGTTATAGAATGATATAATCCTCAGCGCTCTTTGTTCGCTTTGCGCAATTCTCCCTTCCATCGGCGAAAATGGTGTTCAAGAGGTACATGGAGATCGGAAGGCGCGTCCTCATCAACTACTTACGGCAAGGAATATGGAAAGGTCATCGTTATCGTTGATGTTATCGATTAGAACATGGCTGTTGTTGATACCCCTGGCATGTTGAGGAGCGAAATGAACTTCAAGAGGCTGTCACTTGCAGACATCAAGATTGACATCAGAAGGATTCCAAAGAAGAAGGCTTTGGTTGCTGCTTTGGAAGCTGCAGATGCGAAGAACAAGTGGGAGAAGTCTTGGGGCAAAAAGCTGATTGTGCAGAAGAATAGGGTCTCAGTCAATGATTTTGACAGATTCAAGATTGTGTTGGCCAAGATTAAGAAAGCTGGAGTAGTAAGGCTATTGGAATTGTAGGGGTGTAAATAAAGCTCTGCTCGAGCTCAAATTTGATTGAGATTGAGCTTATTTATTACTACTTCGATGGTTCATCGAGCCAGACTAAATATATAATTTTTAATTTTTTTTAATATTTATAATATTTAGTATTAAAAAAAAGGCTCAGGCTCAAAATCCTTGCTCGAGCCTATCATAATTCTGCCAAGCTAAATTTGATTCCAAACAGTTAGCCTTGATCGTGCTGGAGCCTGACTTTTTTCTTATTAGCCAAGCTCGAACTCGGCTCGTTTACATCCCTAGGTGGAAGTATTGAAAGAAGAGTAGCTTAAGCTTTGTTTTAAGTTTTATTGTTGGCTGAAATTTTGGAATTAAATTTTATTTGGAGCTTAAAAAAATAAAAAATAAAAGACAGATATAGTATGAATGAAAACAAGTATATGACGAAACAAGCTAGGAAATGTGAAGGGATAGGGTTGGAATTATTGTAACGCAACCAGATATTTCTAACTGTTTGGTAAATCCATTAAAAAGAAATGATATATTCTAAAATATGGAACGGTACAGTGGTAGTAATGAAGTAGTTAGTAACTACGTAACTGAATCTGGGTGGAGTCATTAAATAAGAGCATGGATGGTTGAGGATGGACCTAAGACAGTGTGCTCTAAGCGAAATGAAAATACAAAAAAATGTAAGCACGATTTCAAGGAAGACATTTGAAAGCGGTTGATAAGGAACCCATGTTGCAGTTGGCACACTTGACCAGGATGAAGAACAACAATATGATTAAGATGTACTTAAGAAGGAAAGCAGTGCAGCCCTTCGTTTTTTTGACTCATTAGAGACAGCTCCCTTTGCACGTCTATTATTTGATCTAGTAGCCTAAACCTGTTATTTTGATAGTCAATCGGCATTTCATCATCCCAAATGAAGAAGCCACAAACCTATTCTTCTGCTGGAAAAAACAGTTGATGTGTAAGTGATATAAAGTGTTCGATGAGGAAAATAAATTTGGAAAGGCATTAAAACAAAACAAAATATGAACCTTATAGTCTGGGCAACCCAAAAACATTTTGTGACGATTTTTTGCTATCATTGAAGTACATAACTTAGCATTCTGGTAACAGTCACAAAATAATACCCACGGGTTGGAGAATGAATTGGACAATGCAGACGCAGATGGCAAAGAGGACCTCCGTATCATTTTGGAAGTTGGGGAAGTGGCTGTATATTTTTGAGAAATGTGGTTGGTGTAGAAGGTGAAATTTGGTGGTGTTTATATAAGGTGGGAGTTGGAGGGGGCAACGATAACAATGGATATTTGAATTAGAATTGTTCTGCTTAGGATAGGAAGGCACATAATGGTAACAAGAAATAGTGAAGGAAGTAAGAAAGTAAATGGGAAGCATATAACACTGTATAGGTAGAGAGAGTAGGTTTAACTGTAATTGGGCAAGCATCTTAAATGCTATAACTACAGAATATGTTAATTTAAGAGTTTGTAAGTGCAATGGTTGAAATAATTGAAAAGGAGACCACATAAATTGAGATGGTACAATTCAAACATTGAAATATTAAAACCCACATATGGCAACACCACAAAGCAAAACAAAACTAAAGAAACGCTACCGAAGGTACATATGTCATCAAAAAATTTGAATATATTTAGGTAATTTACAAGTAAATCATCCAAAATGGTATTCATATGTGAAGGCAAAATGTTGAAAACATTATGAAGGGAGCTCAATGGAATGGTCGAATCAAGGAAATATCGTCGCAGAAATGAAATCCGACACGAAGTTGCAAACGGATCCACCTCTCATGTTCAATCCACTCATCACTATCCAGGCGCAGTATTTAGCCTCATGATGTAGCCGATTGAAGTACTAAAAAAAATAAATGAATCATAAATGGATGAGTATATTTTGTAGTCAAAACGAGTTTAAAAAATATGAAAGAAAGGAGGGATGTTTACATCGGAGAGGTCTGCATCTGAGTATAGTCTGCCGTAGAAATTTTCCATGTTGTACATGACAAAGATAGCACAGTCGTTGGAGTGCTCCTCAGGATGAAGCTTTCGCCAAGGGAATTGAAGAGTTTTAAGGCTGAAGGCTTTGACTGAATCTGCTCGGGGGTCTTGAATTTGGGAGAAGAACTAAACCATTGTAGTTTTCTGAAACAATGTAAACATAAAGGAAATAATTACAGTTAATAAACACCGATTCACATAGGTATTAGCACGATGTTACCATATATTCTGGAACAAGGTCCCATTCAACCGCTAGATCATCGGAACTATGTCATCCAAGATCTACATTTTCCATTTCTTGAAGTTGAACACAACAAGACATAAGACCGGCACAAAAATCTGCATGGGAAGGGGCATGGAAAGGAATACAAGTTAGTTTATTAAAGAAGACAAATGTTGTATAGGAAGAAACAAAAGAATTGAGTACAAATCAAAAAGTAAATGGTACCAAGTCCACGTTGGACAGACTCTGTTTGCATCCGGAGTGGGATATTTTTAATTGTTCAACAATTGGATTGATGCTATTTTCGATGGGCTTGAACTGAAGTATAAGTAACCATGAAGGCAGGAGTCATAATAATGAAATTAAACTAATGTAGGGGAAATAATAAGTTTTAGCAGAGACAACAGTTACCTGAACAACAACGTTGAAGAAATATCAGGAAACATTTTTTACGTTACATGGAGGAGGCATCGTTTATAAGCAATACCCAGGCATCAATGATTGCATTGAATATCCTCTGTTCAGGTTGAAGCCCTATCATATCTTTTCTCTGGACCAGTAACGAGCCATCATTTGAGAACAGGACCTAACTGGAGAAATTATGAAGAATTAAAACATATCACAGATAATTATTTCAAACATTAAGAGGCTTAGTACTATCAATCTAATACCAAATAAAAAACCAGTTTAAGGGTTGTGGCATATTACCCGGCTCTGGTTTATCTTCGTAGACATAGTAGTGCACCAACTAGGCCTCATTTGGATGGTCTAGTGGATGTTTTGCCTGCACAATCCTTGCAAGGTCAGTAAGAGATACATTCCTATTGTGTATTGGCAATGTGGCCCAAGGGGAAGTGATATCATTGGCAAGTCCTTCGTTGATAGGAAGATTATGAACAACCTCTTCATTGTCAACCTCTCCAACAACCTGGTCCACGTCAGCATCATCAATAACCTATTGAACGGAAACATCATCAACAACCTGTTGAACGGCAACATCATCAACAACCTGCTTGATGCGAATAGGATGAGGCTGGAGGCCAATTTCTGAAATAGAGCAATTGGAGTAATCACTAGCATCGTCTCCAGTCTCCACGTTGCCTTCAGTGTCAGCCACATATTCCCTTTTATCAGAATGTGGTTGAGTATCAACGTGGAATGAGTTGTTGTCATATACACCATCACGGATATGTTGTTCTGAAGCCGATGATGTAGAAGCTCCAATCAGTCCTTCAATAGGCCTCCTTTGTTGGACAACGAACTCAAAATCATGCTGGGAATCAATGATCGTACTCGTGAACTACTGCACACAACTGGCTCATCATGGTTTTCATTGTTAGAGATGTCCACCGTGGATTCGGTATTAGAGACATCATGCAATGTAGGAGCATTTTGCAAAGGGGCAGCATCCTGAGTTGGCGAAGTTTCATGAAAACTATCAGCTACACGGATCGATTGTTCACTGATGTCCTGTGCCTGGGAAGGTGGTGTTTTCGGACCTTTACTACCTGCGTTTGCACCAGGTGTTTCAGACTTATTTGAACCCCCGTCAGAGTGAACTGAAATCACAGGAGAACTCATGTTGGCATGTGTAGTAGGTTGTTGTGTGGAAGGCTGCGCCATACCTCCAAACTTCAAATCATCAATCACTTCCTTCGAATTGGACATCGGAGCTGCGAAAGGTTATGAGGTGTCATGTTCATCATGTATTCCCACCTCATCATCATCAGTTGGAGTGTAGAGGAGCTCCTCGATTTCTCTTCCTCTGGCAATTCTTCTGCAGTGCTAGATTCATTATATGTGGATGCTGGGTCCTGATTTGTATCCCTGGGGGCATGATTATCATTCACCACCAAAACCACCCTGATTCGCTGCAATGTATTCATTATGCTGTCAATGTCCTCAACGACGGTGGTCTGATTCCTAATTTGATATCTCCCAAAATAGCCTCATGCCGAGGTAGATTTGTGAAAGCTGTCTGCATAAGTGGAGGCGGCATCATCGTAGGCCTGTAGTTATAAACGAATTGATGAAAAAAAGATATCAAATAATGTCACCAGTGAAACACATCATAACACTGATGAACGAGTATCATAATATGTAAACAAGGCAAAACTTAAGTTGGGAAAAATAGTATAAATGTGAAACAATACATTCTAAGTTACAAAACATCACATTATAAAGACATAACCATCTGAATGTAATAGGCATCTGTGGAGGAGTTATATAGCATATTTATATTATATCACATAAATAATTTGCGAAGGATGTATGCACTCATGGGAATGAATAGGTCAATACATATATATTAGTTAACTTGGTGATGAATTGTTTCTTGGAATTGTTACGTATTAGGAAAAATAGAATCGTTAAATTCTAACTTGTGTAACAGCACAAACTAATATTCAAGGTATTAAATGCAAATATTACTTTACAGGCATGACCCAAAAAATTCTACTTTTCAGCGGGTTAACACATTGAATATGTCAGTACACCATTACCAGTTAATGACTGGTAATGGAACATAACCAACTATTATACTATGAAATGGTATGCATATATCACTATGAACCCAGAAATAAAAGGAAGTGAACAAAACCCCCCTGATCACCAGGTTCAATATATATTCAAGGTACGAAACTAGCAGACATCTATGTTATCTGGTGGTAACAATATCTGAATGTATGTTAGTTAGTGGGATAATGAATCGTTGGTTGGCATTGTTATGACACATAATGGGAAAAGTGTTAAAATGTAAGCAGTCCAACAGCACAACCTAATATACAATGCAATAAACATTACTCATTTTAGTCCTAGCCCAAGCAGTTCTAAATGTCACCTTGTTAGCACTTTCAAAAAGTCATTGCAAAGCACTCAACTCATGATGGTTAACGAAACATAACCAACTAGTACAATGGGAAAAGTTATGCATATATCACTATGGAACGCACAAATAAAATGAATGTTAAAAAAAAAACAATTGATAACTAGGTCAAATCTATATGTTAGAGATAAGAGTCAGTGAAGCTGAGGTCAGCCGAGGTGAGCTCCCCAGGTCGTCCCCTGAAGCCAGCCATATCAGTCAAACCTTTATCCCATTATCCTCTCCATGCAATCCTCCTCCCATTAATGTTGTATCCCTAGAATTACTTCTGTAATTAATTTGTTCTTATCATATGTGTAAAGGTTAGCTATAAATAGGAGATTACACAATGTAAAGGCCTGCCATTATTCATACGCAATTGAATATATTTCTATATGGTATTAGAGCCTCCTCGATCCGAAACCGCTCCCAACACACCATTTTATTTTTCTTCCCAACATCGCTACTATGGTTGCTGATCGTCAGATCGTTGACATCCCAACCAAACCAATTCCACCCAGTTGCCTAATGGCTCCTCCTCCACGGAATCCCTTCACCTCATAAACCTCTCCCAAATCAACCTCATAAAACTCACGTCCACCAACTACATCGGATGGAAACTTGAAGTTGAGGCCATTCTTATTGGCTATGACCTCTACAAGTACATTGATAGCTCGCATCCCTGTCCACCAGCCACTATCTGTACAACTGATTGTGAAAAACCCAACCTGGCCTACCTGCCATAGACTCGACAAGACAAACTGCTGTTTGGCACCCTTGTTGGTTCCATCTCGACCAAGCTTATTTCTCTCATCCAGAATTCCACCTCGTCCCGTGACGCATAGCAGACACTTGCCAACACATATGTTCACACGACTCGTGGTCACATCAAGCAGATCAAAGACCAGATCAAGCTAGCAAAGAAAGGCTCCCAGTCAATCCTGGAATTCCTGCACTTCATCAAAGCAAATCCAATGAACTCGTAACCCTCGACAACCGCTAGACCATGAGAACCTCATCAAATCAATCTTGGCAGGTCTCGATGAGCACTATCGCCACATCGTTGACGTCGTCGAAGGATGGGACACCTCGATCTCATTTGACGAACTCCATGAGAAACTCATCAACTGCGAACTAGCTTTGAGGCAGTCTTCAGCTCCCTCACTCGCACACCCTGCCACAGCCAACACTGCTGCCTGGCTCCCATCCCTTGCTCCACCTGCCGATGTCATACACATCACCTGCAGGTTGTTCCAGTGGCTCCTTGCCAATTGATTCTCCCCTATCGGATGTCCGACCTCCACCACCTTCGGCTCCAACCTTAGTCTCGACCACTCCTCTGGCCTCGACCCCCTCCCCGACTTCGACCTCGTCCCCAGCCTCGATCTCCTCCCTGGCCTTGACTTCCTCCCAGACCTCGACCTCGTCCCTTGACATCGTCCCATCACTCAACCACCCCATCACCACCCCCCTTCCTCGCTGGGCCTACCACCTTCCCCAGCCAGGACCTCCATGGTAATCACTCGCTCACAAAAGAGATTCCCAAACCCAACCGTAAACTAACCCACTCGGCCCAAATTCTCCCCGACCTTGAGCCACATGTGTGATGGAAGCACTTAAAGATATCCACTGGCGCAAAGCTATGTCCAGGAATTTGATGCCTTAGTTCAGAATGTCCTTCCCTCAGCTAAGCAGAATCTTGTGGGGGTGCAAATGGATTTTTCGTATAAAAAGGTTATCTGATGGTTTTGTTGACAGGTACAAGGCTCGCTTGGTAGCCAAAGGCTTCCATCAACGGCCGGTGTGGATTACCATAAGACGTTCATCCTGATGGTCAAACCGACCACCATTCGCTTGGTTCTCGCACTTGCCATCAGTTGGGGATGGGCCCTTCGCAAACTTGAAGTCAACAATGCCTTTCTCCAAGGCACCTTTACGGATGCCGTCAACATGGCTCAGCCCTAAGGCTTTGTTGATGCCGATAACCCTCACCATGTCTGCCTGTGGTGAAAGGTGATATACGGGCTTAAGCAAGCTCCTCGGGCATGGTACAATGAACTTTGCCACTTCCTACTTGCATCCAGCTTCAGAAACTCCATTGCCGACACCACATTGTTCACCTACAAGGACAACAGCACCACACTCCTACTCCTTGTCTATGTGGACAATATCTCTACTCCTGCCAGTCACTTTTCTCTTATAGACCTCGGCCCCCTCCACTACTTCCTTGGGATTGAGGTTACTCCTCAGCTCTGTGGGTTACTCCTCTCCCAGTGTTGCTACATTTTTGACCTCCTAGCTCGAAAAAAAATGGCTGATGCTCATCTGGTGGCCACTCCCCTTGCCACATCACCCACTCTTACACCCCACGCTAGTCCGGCCCTCTCCTACCCCACTGAGTTCTAAGCTATTGTTGGCAGTCTCCAATATCTGACACTCACCCGCCCAGACATTGCATATGTGGTTAACAAGTTGTCCCAATTCATGCATTGTCCCACCACTGACCATTGGAATACGGCCAAGCAACTTCTTCACTATCTCTGTGGCACTATTAATCGTGGCATCCTTCTCCACCACCAGTCGCCTCTTGCCTTCCATGCATACTCTGATGCTGACTGGGCCAACAACAAAGACAACTTCACCTCTACAAGTGCTTACATTGTGTACCTCGTTGTAACCCTATTTCATGGAGCTCGAAAAACAATGCATTGTTGCTCGCTCTTCCACTGAAGCTGAGTATCGATCTGTCGCCTTGACGGCAGCCGAGGTCAGCTGAATCACCTCTCTCCTCGGTGAATTGGCAGTCTCACTCCCCCAACAACCAGCCATCTACTGTGACAATGTGCGAGTAACACACCTCTGCTCCAACCCCGTCTTCCATTCGTGCATGAAGCATGTGGCCCTTGACTTTCACTTTATTCGTGAACAAGTTCAAAAGGGCACTTTACGGGTCACACATGTCTCCTCGGAGGACCAACTCACCGATGCCCTCACCAAACCACTACCTTGGTCCCGATTTCAAGACTTGCTGATTAAGATTGGTCTCTCCTCAAGGACGTCCAACTTGCGGGGGCATGTTAGAGATAAAAGTCAGTGAAGCCGAGGTGAGCTACCCAGGTTGTCCCCTGAAGCCAGTCATATCAATCAAACCTTTATCCCATTATCCTCTCCATGTTTGATTAGAAACACGTTTGATTATAAAAGAAATTAACAAAAACATTAGGTAAAACAGGTTTCTAAAAAGAGAAAAAAATGAAGTCGGTTTTCCCGAAACAAGTTTAGAGAATATTTTCCAAACCTATTTTAGTCAAACTGTAGGTTAAAAAGAAAAACAATTGACGCCTATATTATCGGAACATATTTGAAAAGTTTTGTGTAATAGATTTTGCAGGCCCGTGTAGTTTATCATTTATATAAATTTAACATGGTATCAGTAAACAGGTTTAAATTGAGAGGTGTAAAATTCCTATTTTGTAGTAGTGAAAAAAAAGTGTTTCAGAAAAACCTTATCGTTCACAGACAATCTTGATCAAAAGCTACAATATGCTCTACACCTTTTTATTTCTTCTTCTAAGTTCTAACGTTCCAGGAAAGGAGGTACTGGATTAATTGATGCAAACACTACTATCAATTTTAATTCTAAATGCATGAACCCTTCCTAGTTTGAAGCTTTCCAAGATGCGAGAGGTGGAGTATTTGCAAACTTCTAAGTATTCGACATTAAGTCCGGCAAATACCGGTCTCCTTTCACAGCATCAGAGGAGGCAATAGATTCAAGCTCAGCCATGTCCTCCGGCGTCAACTTCACAGATAACGCCTCAATGTTGCTATCCAAATTTTTGATCTTGGTGGTGCCAGGAATGGGACAAACGTCATTTCCTTGTTATGAACCCAGGCTAGGGCTAGTTGGGAAGTGGTGCAACCCTTTCTTGAAGCCATCACTACTACAAAATGGAGCTTTAACAGCTGCGAATTAACGGCAGAAAATAGAAAACCGCAGTAATAAAAGGAATGCGAACTTTCTACGGCGGTCTAAAAATGAACCGCCGTAGAACCGGACTTTCTACGGCGGTTTAAAAATGTACTTTAGATATGTCATCCTATAGCATTTATTTTTATTTATGGTAGATGCATGGCTGAAAATTAAAGTTGCATATATTCCATGTATGTGGTGAACCTTAGTATTGTTGAACCCTATTTAGTTATACTATGTAGTTTTTGGGTGATGTAATTTGATTTATAGTGTTTGATTTTTAATGGATGATGTTCATATAATTAGCACTACTTAGAGTGTGTATTATTTTTTTATGCATTTTATGTGTTTGACGAAATGCATAAATAAAAAACTTAGAGTTTCTTCTTCATTTGATTATGTCTATTGCGCATGTGTTGTCATTGCATTATTTTTTTCATTGAGGTATTATAGTAGTTTTGATTATATATGACTAACATAAGTATTATGACATGTGCTAAGACAAGCATGCAACTTGATACTTTGTACATTATTTGTTGAATTATTATTTGGTATTTTTAATTATTTCAAGGTCTTAGTTACACATGGATCGAAATATCTTGTTCTGTGGTGATCGGACCTCCGATTCTTATGCGAGAGAAGTTGAGAATTTCATTCAATTCGCTTATAAGAATACAAAGTACGTTCATTGTCCGTGCAAAGCTTGTAAAAATGGGGTGCGGTTTGATAACTCAGATACAATAAGATTCCATTTATATCGGCACGGGTTTGATCCTTCTTATAAACTGTGGATTTGGCATGGTGAAAGTATTGATGGTTTACCTGAGCAAAGAAAATCTCATGCAAAAGGAGATGATGCGATTACTAGAGATCGATTAGATGCCATGATTGAGGATGTGGCCGAGGATTTTGCTGATAAATCGGAAGTTCTTGCTTTAATTTTAGGTGACAATGAGAAGCCTCTATACAAGGATGCAGTAAATATACACGATTGTCTAGTGTTTTGAAGTTGTTTAGTTTGAAAGCGGCAAATGGGTGGTCAGATACTAGTTTTACAGCCTTATTGAGGGTATTGAAAGATATGCTCCCAGAAGATAATGAACTTCCAGATCGAATTTGCGAGGCGAAAAAAATGTTGTGTCCACTGGGTATGTAGTATAAGAAGATCCACGCTTGCCCAAATGATTGCGTCCTCTATAGGAATGAGTATAAGGATTTATTGCGGTGTCCTAAGTGTAAAACTCCCCGATACAAAAACAAGCAGTTGTGTGATACTGTTGAAGACGGTTCTGATGCACAAAAGAAGGGGTCGCCGGCTAAGGTTCTGTGCTATCTTCCTATAATACCGAGATTTAAACGGTTGTTCGCTAATGAAAAAGATGTAAAACTATTGACATGGCATTCAGATCGGTGTATTCCCAGTGATGATGACAAGGTGATAATGCATACATCAGACTCAGATCAGTGGAAAAATATTGATTCAATGTATCCTTCTTTCGGGGGAGAAGCCAAAAATTTGAGGCTTGGTTGTGTACTGATGGAATGAACCCGTTTGGCAATCTGAGTAGCACACATAGCTCATGGCCGGTGATGTTGGTTATTTACAATTTGTCGCCTTACTTGTGTATGAAGCGCAAGTACATACTTATGTCTCTAATGATTTCAGGCCCATGGCAACCAGGAAATGACATCGATGTGTATCTTGCTCCTCTTATTGAAGACTTGAAAAAGTTATGGGATGAAGGCGCACCTGTGTTTGATGCCTACCGTGAAGAAATGTTCACAATACGTGCCATGTTGTTCTGTACAATTAATGATTTTTCTGCTTGTGAAAACTTGTCTGGGTACTCTGTTAAAGGGCATAAAGCATGTCCAATATGTGAGTAGAGTACAGATTTTTGTCAGCTTGCACATGGGAGGAAGACAGTATACCTTGGGCATCGCAGATTTCTTCCCGAGACTCATCCGTATCGCCGTATGAAAAGAGCATTCAATGGATTGCAAGAGTTCAGAAAAGCTCCAGAACCCTTGAGCGGGCCAGAGGTGAAAGCTCGTGTGACGGACATCAATGTGGAGTTCGGTAAAACTTCGGAGTCCAGCAATAATGATACAGGTTGTTGGAAGAAAAAATCCATATTTTTTGAACTTCCATACTGGGAGAACTTGGATGTCAGACATTGTCTCGATGTTATGCATATTGAGAAAAATATTTGCGAAAGCCTGTTAGGAACGCTCTTGAACATCCCTGGTAAAACTAAGGATGGTTATAACGCGAGACTTGATATGGTTGATATGAACATAAGAGCAAATTTAGCACTGGTAGCTCGAGGACAACGCACATATCTACCCCCTGCCTGTCACACTTTGTCCAGAAAAGAGAAAAAACAACTGTTTTCAAGTTTGCGTAGCATCAAAGTTCCATCCGGATATTCTTCAAATGTAAGCAGACTTGTTTCCTTGAAAGATTTAAAACTGGTTGGTTTGAAGTCTCATGATTGCCATGCCTTAATGCAGCAATTGTTGCCTGTAGCTACTCGTTCGATATTGCCCAAGCATGTTAAGTCCAGTATAACAAGACTTTGTTTCTTCTTCAATGCTATATGTAGCAAGGTTATCGCGCGTGAAAGACTTGATCAGCTACAAGATGAAATAATTGTTGTCCTTTGTCAATTAGAAATGTATTTTCCACCCGCCTTCTTTGATATTATGATGCATTTGGTGATTCATTTGGTTAGAAAGATAAAAATCTGCGGGCATGTTCATTTGCGATGGATGTACCCATTCGAGCGATATATGAAAGTATATAAGGGGTATGTTAAGAATCGTTGTCGTCCTGATGCTAGTATTGTTGAAGGTTATATAGCTGGGGAGGTAATTGAGTTTTGCACTGAGTACTTGGCCGGGACCGCATCCATTGGAATATCTAAGAATTGGCACGATGGGAGGATTATAGGTATGGGCACAAGGGGAGGAAAAAAAAATTTTCCGTCTAATGTTGAATTGATGAAGGCGCATCTCTACATTCTGCGCAATTCTGAAGAAGTTGCGCCCTATGTGACAGACCACATACAGTCAATAAGAACGTCTTATCCTGCTTGGACGGATCAACGTGTGCTCAATGAACATATTCGGACATTTGTCTATTGGTTTGGTAATGCTGTCCTGGGCAAAGACGTTTCGAAGACATTGAAATGGTTGGCATTTAGGCCCAGCCCTGAGGTACGAGCATTTTCATGCTATGACATAAATGGATATTCATTTGCTACTAAGAGACAAGATGAGAAGAGTACGGCACAAAACAGTGGTGTTACATTAATCTCAGAGGCTTTACATGTTTCTAGCAGGAAGGATAAAAATCCATTGTATGCAAGCATGGCTTATTACGGGGTGATCGAAAATATTTGGGAGCTTGACTATGTTTGTTTCAAAGTAGCTGTATTTCGCTGCAAATGGGTTGATAACAATAGTGGGGTTCGAACTGATGATCCATTGGGTTTTACCTTGGTCAACCTCAATCGGGAGGGTTTCAAGAGGGAACCATTTATACTTGCATCGCAGGCGAAACAAGTTTTTTATATCACCGATCCTTGTGACAAACATTGGTCTGTTGTTCTTCATGGTAAACAACATCACGGTGTGGAAGGGATTGATACAGAAGAAGGGCTTCATGAGGCTGGCCCTTTCTCTAGTGGGTTACCTGAACCGAGAGCAGATGAGGAAGATAGGGAACTTGATAAATACATACTTCGTGATGACCACAGCGAAGGATTATGGTTCGAGGATCAAGTGTCCCATAAGAGAAAGAGAATAAGTTAAGAATCATTTTCAGGTATATTGTTTGTTTTTATTAAACTTCAATTCCCGTGGGTGTGTATGTGTGTGTGTGTATTTGTATATGTTTCTTTGATTTTAATGAAAAGCGGTGGACATAAATTTATAACAACATTTATTTTTATCCTTCATACTGTGTGATTGAAACAAGTCACAACTCGAATGAAGCCGCGCAATCAAGGGACAAAATTTCCAGGGACTTCATATGCGGAACTGTTTATAAATGAATATGTTATTGTTTGAAATTGTGTGAAGCTTCTGTGCTGATCTTAAATTGCACTTGTGTTTTGGTAAAAAATAAGCAGAGGAGATTCTGTCTGAAGTGATTTGAAACTGAATTCCGTATTATTCTAAATAGTTGGAATTTTAGTGAAGTATTTAAGTATATGTGCATCGAACTTACAGGGAGTACGTTACATTTATAGGGGAGACTTTGTCAAATTTTTCGAAAAATAGATTTCCTTGTTTTTCATTTATGAATAAATGTTTATTGTATTATTATTATTTTCTTCCAAGGAGTAGTACTTTGGTAAAATTTCCAGGGAAATCTATACGCAGTTCATTTTGTTGTTATTTTATATTTAACTATTTATAAATTACTTGTCAGTGGGTTCGGGAAACAGGGGAAATGCAGGGGAACAAATGGGAGAGGAGAGGAAGAGAATGAGGGAGGAAAAGAAGTTCAAAAATTTTTAACTTTAAGTAACCGGGTCGTCGATTCAACGGCGGTTCAACCGCGAACCGTCGTTGAACAACATTTTCACTGCGGTTCAAGAATGATCTGCCGTTGAAAGTCCACTTCCAACGGCGGTTCACTCGTGAACCGCGGTGGATTCATTTTTCAACGGCGGTTGGAGGTTGAACCACCGTTGAAAGTCCACTTGCAACGGCGGTTCACTCGTGAACCGCGGTGGATTCATTTTTCAATGGCGGTTCGAGGTTGAACTGCCGATGAAAGGTTCTCCTCGAAGAAAATTGGAGCCAATTCCCGCGCGGGCATATTTTAATATGAATTTGTTTTTTCCATTTTCAAAACCCTAAACCCTAAACCCTAACCCCTAAACCCTACTCTCTATTAAGTTTTTCTTCCCGATTTTCATAAATTAACCGCGGTGACTCTTAAGATTGAAATAGATATATAGTGAAGCGCCACCCTTTTCCTGGATTTCCGCTTTGACATTCAAAGGAATGAAACATTTCAAATCATGCATAAGTGCAAAGTCAACCTATCGGTCAACGTTTTTCAAGCTTAAGTATATTAAGCTTTGAATTTTGAAAGTTGCTATTTTCAAGTTTCTATCAAGCATTTTATCATCCAAGTACCTTCAAAGGCTCAAGTAGTTATGCATAAAGATCAAACAATCCAAATCATTCATATATTCAAAGTCAACTACTTGGTCAAGTTTTTTCAATTTTAATCATACAAAGCATATATACAATCATTGAAGCTTGCCATTTTGAAACATATATCCTTAATTTTCTCATGTGAGCAACTTCAAATTATCAATAAGTTAATTCTTAAACTCTCAAATAAGCTAAAGCATGTATATTTAAAAAGTCAACCACTTGGTCAACCATTTTTATGTAATGCAAAATTCTTGCTATCTTCAAATGAAAATTTTCAACCGTTTTAACATGCAAGAATTTCAAGATACCAAAGATGACATAGATCCTAATGCATCATTTTAACTCTAAAACATGGCATTCTAGGATTATATCACTCAAAGACTCATCAATCAAAGGCAAATTTCAAATTTTCTCAAATTTTTCTCTATTTTGCCTAATTCATCTTTTCTTGAGTATTTTAACTCAAAATTGGTCTTAGCATATTTAAAACATCATTCTAATTTCATTTGACCAATTTTCATCTTCTAAGTATTTAAAAGTCTAAAAGTCAAACTTCTAGCTAATTTCAAATAATGCTCATAAAGTCCTAATGACTTTCATCAAAAAAAAATTTCGGCCACTTCAATTTTATTAATTAATTTTTATATTACTATACGCACCTAATGCATTTGTGGATTTGATTTTTTTATCCCGTTTGCCAAGTCGAAAAAGTAGGAATTTTAGGGAACATAATGAAGATTATTACTTTCTTGGCTCTTACATGTATTAAATTTACGGAAATTATTAATTTTTAACTTTGACCTATAATTATTGTACGTGTAGTAGCACGCGCGGGAAATTTAAATGCAAATATATGGTTCAATTAAAAATTTGAAATTTAATTATGAAATGGTTAATAAAAGTGAGATTGTGTACATAATTAATAAATATACAAAATCTGGCTATGTATTATTATATTTACAAAATTGTGGGGTTAGTTTTTTGAAGATGGAAGAAAAAAAATTTAATATTAAAAGATGCCAACGCGGGAATTGGCTCCAATTTTTTTGCTCTACTTAAACGAGAAAAAGTGCGGACTTTCAACCGCGGTTCAACCGCGAACCGCAGTTGAAAGGAGAATCAACTGCGGTTCAACCTCGAACTGCAGTTGAAACTGTACTTTCAACTGCAGTTCGCGGTTCAAGGTTGAACCGCAGTTGATTGTTGGTTTCAACGGCGGTTCGAGGTTGAACCGCCGCTGAACCGACGCCGGTTATTTATTAAAATTTAAATTTTCATTTTTTCATTTCCTCCCTCATTCTCTTCCTTTCTTCTCCCTTCTTTTCCCCTTCACTTCCCCTGTTTCCCGAAGCTTCTCTCCCGCGGCCGTTCGTCTTCTTTGCCGCTTCTCCCATCGCCGGCGAGCTCCTCCACCCTCCGATCACCCGTCGGCTGCCCAAGCATTCACCGATTGTTCGGTTGGACCACGCAAGGCCTTGTTCGGCTCTCTATTTCCACCCTCCCATATAAACTTAAAGCTTGGATTTTTTTGAGTTCACCCAAAAGGTTCCACCTTCTATGCTTTCATTTTAAAGCTTTTGTGTATTTAACCTTACATTTTCTAAATGCTTCCCATTGCACTAGGATTTTTTGGATTGATATTTATGAATGATTTTGGTTTTAATCCTTGTGATGAAAGCTTGGAAATTTTTTAGATTTATTGATTGTTTGTAGCATTTGGTTTGGTTGTTGAATTGAGTGTTTTGTCCTACATAAGTTTGGAACCTAGGGTTTCGATTAATGTTCCATTAGGTACCCTTTGAAATTCGGGTTTTTTTTTTTGAAAATGAGAAACTCAAATGAATATTTAGGTTTTGCTTGATTAATTTTAGAACATTGGTGTTTGATTTTGATTTTTATTCGATTTAGTGTTCCTCTTTTAGTGATAATGAGGAAAATGCTTTGTTGTTGATTCCACTTTGTGAAATTTTATTCCTTTAGTAGAAATGAATGATTGTTCTCATTAGTTGTTGGTTGTGAAATGTGAAGTACTTTATCAATGGTACCCTTGATAAGTCCACTTTTTTTTGGCCCTCGTTTGGTTTAATTTGGATAATGGTAATTGTGGATTTTTAGGAGTGAATTTTGCGAATGTACATTGCCTTTTTTTCCACATTAGTTGTTGATTGTGAAATGTGAAGTACTTTATCAATGGTACCCTTTATAAACGGACTTTTTTTTGGCCCTCATTTGGTTTAATTTGGATAATGGTAATTGTGTATTTTTAGGAGTGAATTTTGCGAATGTACATTGCCTTTTTTTTCAACATTACAAGCATTCTTGTATTTGACATTAAAGCTTTTCTTTAATTTCTTATATGTTATATTGAATTCTCTTTCTATGTAAATGAAGTTTAAGGTACTTTCAATGGCCCGAAAAAGAAAAAGCAATACGGAGCATGGAGATGGTTCTTCTACTACATCTAGTAGAGGTAGAGGGCCCACAAATTGTAATGATTTATTGGAAATGCGAAAGAATGGGAAAACTCTTGGCATTTCTTTTAATTCCAAGGGGGAGCCTAAAGTGTATCATGTAAAGTGGATTACCTTTGTGGCATATACGGCCAGGAGCAAAGTGGACATAGTGGAATATGAATCATGGCCGAAAGTTCCCGAGGAGCTCAAGAAGAGAGTTTGGATGGAAATACGGGTATTTTCTTTAATTATAATGCATTGTTTGTTTCTTAATTCTTCCATACACTTTAACTCAAATTCCTCACTAAATATTTACTCCTAATTTTCACTGTAGGAATTATTTGTTTCCGAGTCAACCGAAGAACTCGAAACAAAGTGGATTTGTTATGCCGGTAAACGGTGGAAAGATTTCAAATCCTATTTAGGGAAATATGTACATGGTCCCATGAAGGGTAGGGACCCATGCTTGGAATATAAATTCTCCCTAGGGAGACATGGAATAAGTTCAAGGCTAGCCGCGAGACAGAAGAATGGCAGGTATATTTTTTAAAAATTGATTTCCTTCTTCTTTTTGGATATTTGAAATTGCTCAGTTTAGGGATAATAATTTTTCATTATATTTCTCTCTAGGAAATTCGTGGAAAAGCACAAAAGAATGCCAATTTAAATGCTTTCTACCATAATTTATCTCGCGGTGGCTACCGACTGCTGAAGCAGCAGTTGCATGACGAGGAGGTGAGTGCATCTGGAAAGAAGCCTTCAGACGAGGGTCAGTCCGGAGAAAATAGCAAAGATTCTTATTCAAGGCCAGGCCGTCATCACCTTTGGAGACAGGCCCACACGAACAAAAAATGGGAATACTTCACGCCAGAGGCTGGGCGTGTAGCGATGGAAATTGTAAGTTTTGCACCATACATTTTCTTATGTTTCAATTCTTTTAATATTTAAAGTCTATGTGTATAGATTTTTTATTATAACTGATTATTTATTACTAGATATCTATGATGAAATGCTAATAAATAATTTGGTTGTCATTAAATGTTTATATCACAATTATAATTATCTAGTTGTCACTATAAAGTAAATAAATGACTAATTTGTATATATGTGTATTTATTTATTTTTATAATTATTGTTATCAATTTTATATTTAAAATTTATATACATAAATGAATAATCTCTGTATATGTGTATTTATTTATATTTAATTGATCTATTTACATTTACTATATTTGGCAAAACGTGTAGGAAAATCTATGTTCCCGCGAGTCCCAAGGGGAGACCGTTGCAGAGGGTAGGAATGACATTCTTGTCATTGCAACGGGAAAGCGCAATCACCCCGGTCGTTATCACGGCCATTCTGCTAGGGCACCTATCACAGAGGTTTTCCCACAGAAAACAAAGCCGTCGCTTAAAGAGGAACTTGAATTAACTAAGCAACAGCTTCAGAAAACCACTGCCCAACTAGATGAATCTCAGACAGATCTGAAGATGATGATTGGGTTTATATGTGGTAAGATGGGAACCGATTATGATACAGTAAAAGCCACCGTCATCAATAATGACAAAGATGAGAGCTTGCACCCAGAGACCTCCGGAGCGGTCCCTGTATCCCTTGTGAGTCCTGTTTCTCCTCTGATACCTACAAGGTTGCCCGATTTGGAGATGCTACAGGTTGCACCTACGGACCCGATCAAAGCCTCTGACGGAGGTGCTTTAGGCGAATACAAGGTAAATAAAATTAATATGTTTATTTTCATAGAATACACCTGGTATTTTTAAAACTAAATTAAATTCAGTGCATGTTTTATGCTTTGAATAATTCCTTGGATTGGTTTCAAGTGAATACTTGTTTAGAAGGCAACTTTCTTCTTCAATTTTTTTTTTTAGCATTATTACAGTGCTTTGTTAAGTTAGACTTAATAGTTGATTAATGTTCATTCGCTTGCCTATTATCTTAGGACGGGTGTGAATGCCATATGTTCCTCTCTGAGGATTCGCAAAAGCAGCGTAAGCTTGTGGAAAAAGGAAATATTTATAAGCAAAGCAAGCACCACGGGCGCGAGGTTAGGAAAGGTTGCGCGAGGGTCACAATTAAAATTTCCTATGATGACTGTGCCCCGCTACCCTTTCCTGAGGAAGAGGCTGCAACAGTGGGAATGGCCAAGTCCTTTTTCGTGGAATGGCCTAAAGAGTTGATTGAAATTATTCAGCCAGCTCCGGTACCAAAGGTATATTCTTTCATTTATTTGTGAATTACTTAATACCGTTTTGTATATTTAATGTTATTTAAAATGATGTTAGGTGGATAAAAGTGCCCAAAAGAAAAAAGGCCGGATGAATTCTATGGATGACAAGACATCTCCTTCGGCGACGGTTCCGACTGAGGAGTCATCCTCATCGACATCTGATCCATTGCAAGAGTTACAGCTCCGAATGGATAATGATTCGGACTTCAATGGCTTCTTCTTTCAAATGACAAAAGAAGTCATAGGAATGGACCTGCCTAATCTGATGGATCAAGGGGATCTCTTAGAGTTATTGACCAGAGAAAGCCAGGTCTCAAATAGTTTGATGTAGTTGTATACCCAGTGAGTTTCCACTTAATTTTATAACCTATTTCTAATTATTGTTATATATAGTATGAATTCCATGTGCATAGGCTAACCAATGAAGCCCTTTTTGTAAATTCTTTAGAGCTTTACATCAATTAGTTAAAAGGAATGGGAGAAAGGGGATAGGTTTCCTCTCGGCTGATCATGTCACACCCGTAACAAATACTCTTGAAGCTAGGGTAAACTACATCGTGCGAATCTTGAAGGATAGGAATAAAGAAATGTATCTGGTGCCTTATCTTCAGAGGTAAGTGACACTGTAAGCGATTCTCTAATATTTAAGAAACACTGATATAAAGATCTGACGTACGTCCTTAAACTTTTTGTTTGCAGTGAACATTGGATGCTAATGGCCATTAGACCAGTAGAAAAGGTTGTATACTGGTTTGATTCTTTACAAAATCCACAGAAGGAGGAGGCGGTGGAGCTTATAGACGAGTGAGTTATATATATTAACAACGGTTAGAATGCCTATATATCCATATATTGCTAATTATTTTCGTTCCACTTTCATTTTTATAGGGTGATGTTTAACTATCAAGCTTTCTTAGGATTGCCCAGAAATGTGCATATGCAACTTCGTGGATAGTAGTTAAGGTAAAATTGGTTCTTATTAAATTTTTAATTACATCCGTTAGTCTAGTAGCCTAAGCAATTAGTAGTGTTAGTTGTTTTGATTAAATCCGTGAGTCCAATAGCCTAAGTTAGTAGTGTTAGTCAATTAATTTATTAGTTAGTCAAGTTATTTATTGAGGTATTTGATTGATGCATGCAATCCGTGAGATCAAAACTATAGGTTAGTTAATATATGCATGCAATTGCCTATTCGATCTGTAGAAATTAGTGAATCCTAGTTATTTAATTAATTAGATTAATATGAGTGAAGTTATGAATATTAAATTTTTATGCCTACCGTTGTGTTGTATACAATATATTAATTGTATGATCTTCATATTAATTCATTAGCATAAAAAGCAAACGAGCAATTGGGAGTGTGGGTACTATGTAATGCACTACATGTACCAAATAGCAATGAAATCATCCACATTGGCACTTGAAAAGGTAAATATTTCTCATAACTTACTTAATATTGACTGTATTTCATTTTGCTACTCGGTTACTTTTTAATTTCAAAAATTCTGTTGCAGCACTTCAAGCTCGACCGCACTCCATTAAGCAATGTGGATATAGATGGACTGCGAAAAATATGCGCTCGTTATATTTTGGAGCATCCTCCGTAGTTGTAGGATACTAATTAGCTTGTTCATATTAGAGTTGTACAAATATTTTTTGGATACGCTGTATTATAAAAGCGATTTCAATTTGTATATTGGTGATATTTGTATTAAATTTCAAGCTTTAGCAGCAGGTTTTGCTTTAAACTAGCTTTTAGCAGCAGGTTTTTAATGCTTTTAATGCGGTTCGGGTGTAAAAAGTGGCAACTTTCTACTGCGGTTCAAGGTTGAACCGCAGTAGAAAGCTACACTTTCAACGGCGGTTCATGGTTGAACCGCAGTAGAAAGTGAGACTTTCTACTGTGGTTCAACCACGAACCGCAGTAGAAACCCCGCATTTTCTACTGCTGTTCGTTGTTGAACCGCAGTAGAAAGTCTCACTTTCTACTGCGGTTCAACCATGAACCGCCGTTGAAAGTGTAACTTTCTACTGCGGTTCAACCTTGGACTGCCGTAGAAAGTCCAAACTTTCTACTGCGGTTCATGGACTTTCTACGGCGGTTCAACCACGAACCGCCGTAGAAAGTTCTGACTTTCTACTGCGGTTCTAACCACCGTAGAAAGTCCGCTAACTTACTACGGCTGCCAGATAGATGGCGGTTCAAAAATGCTAAACCCCGCCGTTAAAAGCCCTTATTAACCGCCATTAAAGCCCCTTTTTGTAGTAGTGCATGGCTGCAACCCGCTCATACAACTTGTTGTTGTGCTTGATATTCTCGCTGGGGAACTTTGGAGCGGTCTACAATTATATATACAAAAATGTAAATGTCTCTTTAGAAGTGAAGTAGTTAAATTTATTGACAAAAACACATATAAACGTGTGAATTATTTCCATTACATTGCAAACAGTTACTAATATAACAATGTGTAATTTATAATTAATTAACTTTTATTCAAAAAGTAATAATATAAGTGAAAAATATATATATTACCAAATTACTTATTTTATATATTGTACCTTACCCTATAATATGTTGTATATTTTTCAAAATGGACACTTAATGGCACAAAAGGGAATAGAAATTAAGATGGATGAGGTGAAGATGGGTTAGAGTTAAAATTTTCACGTCAAATTAAGAAAATTTTGTAAAGCACCTAATAACTAAAACAAAGGCTTTTAGGCGAGTTAATTTTGACTTTATTCTCAAAGTACATTTCATTGATTTGTATTGTCACTGTACACCATAAAATAATACTTCTATTTATGTGTTTGATGACAAGTAGAAGCACATATATACCATTCGAAAGTCATTGCTTTCCAATTTCTCCACTAACTGGCCACCAGAAGCAAAGAACCCATGCCCAGAGGACTATATGGAACTATTCCAATCCCAAGTTCCCTATTGAAATAACAATGATTCATCAATATTCTATGTACATCCGCGGATTATAAAATTAGATTTTTGATGTACGATATATATCTCGATTTAACAGAAATGAAGAAAACATTAATTTATTTATTAAGATCAACAAATCCTTAATTAGGACACGACTCACCGGCATGTTGGAATAAATTCATCCTCAGCATCTCTAGTCCACAAGGACCATTCAAGCTGAACTGCTGTTATGGGATGAACAGCATGAGCCCTCCCGATGGTCTCTGGCGAGGCATCGGATAGCCCTATGTACTTTATTTTTCCCTCTTCAACTAGTTTCTTCAGAGCTCATATCTATCACGCAGAAGTTTCAAATTTTCAGTGAATTAATTATTAAAATTTTGCCAGAAAAGCCATAGAAATTAAAGTTCTAACCGTGATTTCAATAGGAATCTTGGGTTCAATCCGATGAACATAGTAGAGATCGATATAATCAACATCTAAACTCTTCAAACTACCCTCACATCATTTTCTTTCGTATTCTGGATCCCCACAAATTTCTAACCGCCCGTCCACACTTTTGCCCCCCCGAATTTAGTAGCGATTTGAACCTTTTCCCTCGCCACTCCCTTCAACGCCTACAAAAATTCTCTGATTCTTAGGCACCATTCGTTAATGTTGGAATTAATTAAACCAAACTTGTATTTACTAATTAGTTAATTATAATTGTAGTAGGATTTGTTATTTGTCTATTTCCTATTTGGTTTAGTGTTTCATTTGGGTAACCTAGTTGTTTTAGGAAATAGTTCTGAATCATATTATGGTAGGATTCAAGGATAGTTTAGCTTATAATAGAGGCATTGAGTGATCATTGTAATTACAGAGACAAATATAGAGACAGATAGGGAGAAACTGAATAGCCTTCGAGTTGTTTCTCGACCAAGTTTCGGCTTAGGTGCGCCGCATAGATTGTGTGCGTGTGGGTTTGTTTATTGTTCGTTATTACAAAGAAGTTTTATTCCGCTGTGCGTATAGTTGTTAAAGTCGGGTCTAGACTCGTAAAATCAGTTTTATTCCGCTGTGCGCATAGTTGTTAAACTCGGGTGAAATCGCATCTAATTTTAGAATCGCATCAGCCTCGGTAGAATCGGCTAGAATCGTAGAATGGGCCGATTCTACGATTCTAGCCGATTCCACAATTTATTGAATGGGCTTCAAGCTTGGACTAAATCCACTGAAATATGTGATTTGGTAGACCCAAATTTGGTCAAATTTAGGAGGCCCAAATTCACAATTGCACTATTTGGCAATCCAAATTCTCAATTGCAATAATTTTCCCCTATCATCTTCACAATGACGGGTTCAATTCAATTCAAGACTTCATTTTTGAATCTTCATTCTCCTTTTTTTTTTTTTTGCCATAACTCCTCTTTGACTTGAGGTCTATTGAGAATGATGTTTAATTATTTATGAGAATATGCATGGACATGATATGTAATTGATTTGGCTAAGGATTATTGAGTTGATGACTTGAGTCTTGATGTATTGAGATTTGACACTTTTAATGAGGTTTTTATTGAACAATTATGAGTTTGTATGAGACTCATTGAGTTTATGATATAATTATAGTTAAATAAGGGTGTATTTGCTATTTTTCGATTCCAGGATCCGATTCTACGATCCAATTCTAGGCATAAAACGATTCTATCCCAAATTTTGAGTTTAATAACCATGCCTATGCATTAGTCTCTTTAATATTATTTTGGATATATATTGCTTTTATATTCTACAAGTGGTATCAGAGCCTGTGTTAATTTTTGGGAGTTCAAGATGTCTACTTTATTTAATCCTCCTGATTGCCATGTATTGTCTTTTGATGGAAAAAATGATTTTGAAATCTGGTGTCAATTTATGGAGAGTTTTTTCAAGATGGTTGGTATCTGGCTTGTGATTGAGCCAGGTTTTGAAGAACCTAAAAAAGACAAGAAAGGTGAAAAATCAACAGGTGAGGAAAGTAAAGAATTGGAGAAGAATCGTTCTCACAATAATCATGCACTCTATTATTTGAGAATAAAGGTTGGATTAGACGTATGCAGAAATTTAATGGATGTAAAGATAGCTAAGGAGTTTTGGGAAAAGTTAAAAGTTGCCAATCAAGGAAATGAAAACGTTCAAAGAGTCAAACTGCAGGAGTTAAGGAGACAATTCGAGTTGGCAGAGATGAATCCCGATGAAAGAGTCCAAGAATACATGGACAGGGTCATATCCATCGTTAGTGAGATGTGAATCAACGGTGAGAATATGACAGAAGAACAAATATTGTCAAAAGTTTTTCGTACGTTGACTTGGAAATTTCACAAAAAGAAGTTGGTTTTAGAAGCCACTAAGGATTTTGCTCTGTTTGTTACAACGACTTGGAGGTAACTTACGAGATGTCTTTTACCCAATAAATTATAGATTACAAAAGAAAGTGTTGGTCTAAATGTTTTGAAGACATAGAAGAGCATGCAACTGTTGATAATTTTTGTGATGTTCAAGCTGAAGCATTCGTGTTAATGGATAAGGAGCTTGATGAAGCATTGCTTGAACTTGATGGTGAAAGCTTGGAGAATGGATCTTCCAACAAAAATACAGAGAGCCAAAATATCTTTGAGCAAGACTGTGTCGAGGAGGATTGATGAGGGCATCTCCAGCCCTACGCTAAGTCAATACACAGAGGATCCCAGTTCAAGCAATGAGGACTTGGAAAGTGCAGCAGAGGTTCGTGTGCTTCATAGAGGCCCGCCAATGCTCTAGGACCCGAGCCCATATCAAAAAGATCCGTTCCTTGACATAGTTGGGCCTATGACCCGAAGAAGGACAAGAAAGCTCAAAGAAGATCTTGAAAACCTTGTTCAAAGGAGTGCTACAGAAGCCCAACTCGTTACGACACAAACGCCCTTGAAGAGAATCGAAGGAAGGATAAAAGCGTCACGTTACTCTCCATCACAGAGGAAATGGCGCTTACTAATCAATCCAGCTGAAGGAAAGGGCATTTCTTGAAGTTCTTGATTTTCTTGAAAATCTTGAATTTCACGATTTGCTGAATCTTGAAGAATCTTGAAATTCTTGATTTTTGACGTTCCGAAAAGATTTCAGGAGATTCCAGAACCTCCCTACATCAACTCCACCATGCGCCACCTCAACATGGGCCGAACCACCTTGAAGTCCATCTCATCACTTTCGGCCAAGACCAAGCCCACAAGAAGACAGCCCCCCCGCCACTTGGAAGCTTAGGTTAGGGAAGGATTATGATTTGTGCATGTTTCCTAATTCTACTCAAAGTTTGTTACAAGTTAGTTAGGGTTTTTACAAGTTTGTTACAACTTGGGCTGATTTGTAGGTAGTTTCCAAAAATGTTTACCTCCTTGAAACCTTTTTATGATTTGTTTTTACTTTTTTATTTCCTTATCTTTAATTGTAAATTCAACCAGCTCCTTTCCTTTGTGCAGCCGAATTACCCCTTTAATCAATCCTAGTTCCTTTAGGATTTGATTCTTGTAAGAAATCAATCTCTTGATTGGTTTCCATTTTCACTTCTTTTCCTAGTTGTTTTAGGAGTTAAAATTCGGCCATCCCTCCCCTATTTATAGGGCTGACCGAATTCCTTTTTGAGTTAGTTGATTATGATTAAGTAGAATTTATACTTATATAATCACTCCTTTATTTTGGGCTTATGTAATTTGCATGCTTGTTAATTGCTAAAAGTCAAGAAACTATAGGCTAATAGATAATTGGTTGGAATTGGTTTTTTCGCCACAGCTCCCCACAACACCACAGTGACATCAGGGGAATTTTTCCGCCACAGGGGTTAAAACTTTTTTTTCGAACACTTGAATAATTGGTTGGAATTGGTTTATTGACCAGCTGGGTAGGGTGGTCACTTCTTGGGTTAGATAGGTCTTTCCTGATTTGTTTCAAACCTACTCATTATTCTTGCTTCGTCAATTGAATTGCCCTGCTTCTTTAGCTTGCTATGTTTTCGTGCGACCTAAAATTTACTCTGAATTATAGCTTGAATTTTGTCTTCGTGCACTGCCATTATCTCTGAACTTTGAGGGTTTCTCCCCGAAAGTTCCTTTTGGTGTACTTCTTATTTAAGCTATATTACCAAAATTTCTTTTTTTGAAAAGGTATTTTTAAACTAAAAATTGAACCAAGTTCTTTTTTTCTGAAAGATTTTTGACTACATTCCTATATAGTTTGTTCTTTGTGTGATTAATTGCTTGCTTGTTACCTTTGCCCAGGATTTTGTGACATTAATTGAGTATACAGGACTGAGGTAAAAGGCTGAGTGATCCAGCACATAAGGGTTTCCATCCCTAAGAGCGATACACAGGGTTGTGTCACTACCACAAAATGCCCCTTAGGAGGCGGGTCCTAAGGGGCATTGGAGTGCAGCACCCGCCTCGGAGACGCCCGCACCCGCCTCCCCCGTTGGGGGTTATTGGAAGCGGGTGCAACATGCACGCGCCTCCAATAACCATTAAACATAATGGTTATTGGAGGCGGGTGCATGTTGCACCCACCTCCATTAAGTGTTATTTGAGGCGGGTGCAATTTTGCCCCCGCCTCCAATAACCCCTAGTAAAAAAAATTTAATTTCTTTTTTTTCACTTTATGGCTTTAGTAGGAATCAAACTCGCGCCTAGAGTTTCACTTGACTCTTGCACATTAAATTTACCACTACGCTACATACTTATGTATTTAATATTAAAATCGAAATTATATATTTCTTCTAAAACTTATGATTTTTATTATCTACTAATTTTTCGCTTCGCTAGAATCTCGATAAATTTTCAAAATTATTTTCAACAGTCCAAAATAAAGACAATTTTTGATCTAGTATTGAAAATTAAAAAAAAATCGTTTTCGTGTTTTGAAATTGGAGGCGGGTGTTGGGTTCACCCGCCTCCAATTAGGGAGACAATTGGAGGCGGGTGAAGGGGTCACCCGCCTCCAAATTCTATTTAGCCACCTTTGGAGGCGAGTATTTGTACACCCGCATCCAAAGGGGCGCCTCCTTTGAGCATTTCTGTAGTAGTGTGTATAGTTTTTAGGAGGGCCATTCTAGGGGGACAAGGGAGTAAGGTTACTCTGCTCATTTTTACTTGTTCTTAGCAGGGATCTTTCTTGGTTACTAGGTATGTCAGGAGGAGAAGCGCCCACAGTTACGAATATGCAACTCATGGCTGCCATTGCGAATTTGACCAATCAATTCGCAGACCTCAAGGGCGAGGTCGATGAGATAAGGGCCGCCCAGCAGGATCGGTTTGAGGAGGAGGAAGACATCCACATCCCACAGGCTGGCACTGATACAAAGCCCTTTGAAGGTCTAAGTCAAATGAAGATACATGTGCCTTCTTTCAGCGGAGGTACGGACCCCGAAGAATACTTAGACTGGGAGATCAAGATGGAGCAAATCTTTGAGCTTCACTCGGTTCCCGAGCACAAAAAGGCTCCACTCACGGTGGTTAATTTCACCGAATATGCACTCGTTTGGTGGAATCAGGAATTGGACTAGAGGCGCAATACTAGGCCCATGCGTGCACGTGCGCCACTTATTTCATGGTTTGATTTGACGACAGTGATGCGCAAGACTTTTGTACATGCGTATTATTTTAGAGAATTGTATAGGAAGTTACACACTCTTACATGGTTCTTTGTCTGTCGATGCTTATTATAAGAAATTAGAGATGGCTAAGATTAGGGCCAATGTAATAGAAAACGATGCCGCCAGCATGGCACGTTTTCTTAGTGGGCTTAATAGAGGGATAGCTTTAGCGGTAGAATTGCAGAATGCTACTAGTTTGACAGATATGCCACACAAAGCCAGGGTGATGAAAGAATAACTGAAGACTGTTCCACCAGCTAGGACGCCTGCAAGCGCCCCTACTACTTGGAGAAAGAATCCGGTATACACGCCAACACCAGCCAAGAAACCATTCCACCCTGAACGTAAAGCTATTCAGTCTGCCCCAACCACCTCTTCTTCTTCAGTAGCTAAAACGCCAAGCACCCCCAGGTAGAGCATTTCGCAGATCACTTGCCATAGGTGTTCTAGCCATAGGCATTACATGCGAGAATGTCCTAACATCATAAAAGTACTATTAGGGCAAGATGGTGAGTACATCTCAGAGGCAGAAAGCAATGATGAAGAAGCCAATCGCATCCCAGAATTGGTTGACAACAGCAAATCCGATACAGAGGAGGACATTCATCATCCTGAATACTATAGCCAGATGGCCATTGTGTCCCGATCCTTAACTATAGTTGTTGCCCAGGATGCTTCTCAACGGACCAACATCTTCCACACCAGGACCAAAGTCAATGGAGGTGTATGCGTTCTGATAGTTAATGGCGGGAGCTGCACCAATGTCGTCAGTGAGTACATGGTTGAAAAACTCAAGCTCCCAACAGTTAATCATCCACATCCGTACTGGCTGCAATGGCTTGACAGCTCAGATGGCTACAGAGTCACCAAGTAGGTGCGAGTTACTTTCGCTATAGGTAAGTTCGAGGAACAGGTTACTTGTGATGTGCTCCCTATAGAGGCATGTCACATTTTGCTCAGACAACCATGGCTCTTTGACATGAAGGCTACACATGACGGGGTTGCTGATACCTACTCAATTTTCCAAGGGGCAAGATCCATACCTTTTTACCTCTCTCCCCACAGGAAGTTCGTGCTGAATCCGTCAGGATGAAGGACAAGATCACCACATGGGCAGCTGAAAAGGGACAAGACAAGGGAAAGGGTAAACAAATTGTAAAGGGTAGTAGTAAGGCGAACTCTGATAAGCCTTTAGAAGAAGATACTAGTCGTGGCCTTTTTGCCACAGTGAGGGAAGTCGAACAAGTGTTAAGGGAAAATGGTTGTATCTTTGTACTTATTTCTAAGGATGATTCCACTAACCTTGATGACGTCCCTAGGGATCTCCCTATGGAAGTCAAGTTTCTTTTGCAGGAATATGAAGATGTGTTTCCTGAAGAGGTACCAGTAGGAGTGCCCCCTCTTCGTGGAATTGAGCATCAGATTGACTTCGTGCCTGGCTCATCAATTCCAAACCGCCCGGTGTATAAAGCAAATCTGGAGGAAACAAAGGAGCTATAACGTCAGGTTGACAAACTTTTAGGTAATGGTCAGGTAAGGGAATCTTTAAGCCCTTGTGCAGTACCTGTTATTCTTGTTCCAAAAAAAGATGGTACTTTGAGAATGTGCATGGATTGTAGAGCTGTTAATAAAATCACCATTAAGTATAGGATGGCATCCTATCCCTAGGCTTGATGACATACTAGAAGATTTATATGGCTCTACTATTTACACGAAAATATATCTAACACAAGGCTATCATCAAATAAGAATGAAAGAAGGAGATGAATGGAAAACTACTTTTAAAACTAAATTTGATTTGTATGAGTGGTTAGTTATGCCGTTTTGCCTCACAAATGCACCTAGTACTTTCATGCGATTAATGAATCATGTTCTTAGGAAGTTTATAGGGAAATTTGCTGTGGTTTATTTTGATGATATTCTGATCTATAGTAGAAGCATGCCTGAACACATAGAGCACATTAAGTTGGTATTAATTGAGTTACGTGATAATAAATTATATGCCAATATTAAAAAGTGTACATTCTGTGTGGAGGAAGTTATCTTTCTTGGGTTTGTTGTTTCGAAGGATGGTGTCAAGGTTGATGACACAAAGATGAAAGCCATTCGTGAATGGCCTACTCCCACCTCGGCCTCACAGGTAAGATCATTCCATGGGTTAGCTAGTTTTTACCGTAGGTTCGTGAAGGACTTCTCAACCAAGGCCGCACCCCTCAATGAATTGTGCAAGAAGAATGTTCCATTTTTGTGGGGTCAAGCACAGGAAAACGCCTTCACTGTTCTTAAGCATGATCTCACTCATGCCCCTGTTTTAGCATTACCTAATTTTGATAGAGTTTTTGAACTAATGTATGATGCTTCAGGAATTGGTATAGGTGCTGTTTTAATGCAAGAAGAAAAACCTATTGCCTACTTCAGTGAGAAACTCAAGGGAGCTGCCTTAAATTATCCGACATATAATAAGGAGCTCTACGCCGTGCTAAGGGCATTACAAACTTGGCAGCACTACTTGATGGCCAAGGAGTTTATTGTCCATTCAGATGACGAGTCCCTTAAACACCTTAAGGGACAGGGTAAGTTGAACAGACGTCATGCTAAATGGGTTGCTTTTATTGAAACTTTTCCTTATATTATGAAGTATAAAAAGGGAAAAGATAATATGGTAGCTGATGCTCTATCACGCAGGTATGAATTCCTTGCTATTCTTGATCATGCATCTATAGGGTTTTCTTATCTAAAGGAATTGTATGCTTCTGATCCTGATTTTTCTACTTTGTATGAAGCATGCGACAATGGTGCATTTCAGAAGTTCTTCAAGCAAAATGGATTTTTATATGAGAACAATAAGTTATGCATCCCACGTAGTTCTTATAGGGAACTGCTGGTGCGTGAAACACATAATGGGGGGCTAATGGGTCACTTTGGTGTAACTAAAACACTTGACATGTTAAAGGAACACTTTTACTGGCCTAAAATGCGAAAGGATGTCAAAACTATTTACTCACATTGCATTAGCTGTTTAAAAGCAAAGTCTACTTCCAAACCCCATGGTCTTTAGACACCTTTGCCTATTACAACTTTTCCTTGGACTGACATCTCTATGGATTTTATTTTAGGGTTGCCAAGGACACAGCGAGGTAATGACTAAATTTTTGTCGTGGTGGACAGATTTTCTAAAATGGCTCACTTTATTCCTTGCAGGAAAACAGATGATGCCAGACACGTTTCTAAACTGTTCTTCAGTGGAGTGGTTCGGCTACATGGAATCCCATGCACAATCGTTTCGGATAGGGATGTTAAATTTTTGAGTTATTTTCGGAAAACATTGTGGTCTAGACTAGGCACTGAATTGTTATTTTCTACTACTAGTCATCCACAAACGGATGGTCAAACTTAGGTGACCAACCGAACAGTAGGGATTTGTTGAGGGCATTGATTAAAAGTAATCTTGCAGGTTGGGAACAGGTCTTGCCGATTGCAGAATTTGCCTACAATCGCTCTAAGCATTCATCAACTGGATTTTCGCCCTTTGAAGCTGCTTACGGCTTCAATCCGTTAACGGTCATGGATTTACTGCCACTGCCCCTGAAGGAACAAATTAGTCTGGATGGCGAACAAAAGCAGACACCGTCAGGAGAATTCATCAAAGGGTTCAAGAGAACCTTGAAAGAAAAAAAGCCAAGTATGCTTCAGATGCAAATCGAAGTCGCAAGGCTATGAGCTTTGAACCAAGAGACTGCGTTTGGGTTCACATGAGGAAGGAAAGGTTTCCAGCAGCCCGGAGGACTAAATTCCACCCCAGAGGCGATGGGCCTTTTCAAGTTATCGCAAAGATGGGGGATAACGCCTACAAACTGGATCTGCCAGGTGAGTATAGCGTTAGTGCATCTTTTAATGTTGTTGACTTGTCTCCATTTAATTTTGACCAGGATCTTGACTCGAGGTCAAATTCTTTCCAACCGGGAGGGAATAATGAGGGCATCCCCAGCCCTATGCCAAGTCAGTACACAGAGGATCCCAGTTCAAGCAATGAGGACTCGTAAAGTGCAGCAGAGGTTCGTGTGCTCCATAGAGGCCCCCCAATGCTCCAGGACCCGAGCCCATATCAAAGAGATCCGTTCGTTGACATAGTTGGCCCTATGACCCGAAGAAGGACAAGGAAACTCAGAGAAGATCTTGAAAACCTTGTTCAAAGGAGTGCTACAGAAGCCTAACTCGTTACGGACACAAACGCCCTTGAAGAGAATAGAAGGAAGGATAAAAGTGTCACGTTACTCTCCATCACAGAGGAAATGGCGCTTACTAATCAATCCAGCTGAAGGAAGGGCATTTCTTGAAGTTCTTGATTTTCTTGAAAATCTTGAATTTCACAGTTTTCTGAATCTTGAAAAATCTTGAAAAATCTTGAAAATCTTGAAGAATCTTGAAATTTTTGATTTGTGACGTTCCCAAAAGATTTCGGGGAGATTCCAGAACCTCCCTACATCAACTCCACCATGCGCCACCTCAACATGGGCCGAAACTATCTTGAAGTCCATCTCATCACTTTCGGCCAAGACCAAGCCCACAAGAATACAGCCCACACGCCACTTGGAAGCTTAGGTTAGGGAAGGATTAGGATTTGTGCATGTTTCATAATTCTACTCAAAGTTTGTTACAAGTTAGTTAGGGTTTTTACAAGTTTGTTACAACTTGGGCTGATTTGTAGGTAGTTTCCAAAAAGGTTTACCTCCTTGAAACCTTTTTGTGATTTGTTTTTACTTTTTTATTTCCTTATCTTTAATTGTAAATTCAGCCAGCTCCTTCCCTTTGTGCAGCCGAATTACCCCTTTAATCAATCCTAGTTCCTTTAGGATTTGATTCTTGTAAGAAATCAATCTCTTGATTGGTTTCCAATTTCACTTCTTTTCCTTGTTGTTGTAAGAGTTAAAATTCGGCCATCCCTCCCCTATTTATAGGGCTGGCGAATTCCTTTCTGAGTTAGTTGATTATTGATTAAGTTAGAATTTATACTTCTTTAATCACGCATTTATTTTGGACTTATGTAATTTGCATGCTTGTTAATTGCTAAAGGTCAAGAAACTATAACTAATAGATAATATCTCTGTCTATTAATCAAAGCTTTGTTTTGAATTCTAGTTTACTCCAATTGGTTCGAATTGCATGTTTAATTTACTTTGTAAGTTAGTAGTATGCCAAATCTAAGGGTAAGGATTCTAGGGTTTAAGAGTTGTGCCTTGCATTCAGACTTTCCTTGGCACATTCCGCGTAGAGTTCTTGGTTTCCAAAGGCGTTGGAATCAGGGGTTCACATCAAGGATGAAGACATTAAAAGTGTTGATTTGGTCAAAGAAGAATAAGAAATTATATGTGTCTCAGAACAATAGGAAGATATTGAGATTAATGATCACGTAGATAAAAGTGATCATGGGAGTGTTGAAAACTCTGTTGAACTGGAGTAGATCAACCACAGTGAAGTCGACTCCTTTTTTGGTGGAGAGTCCGACTAGGTTAAAAATGTGACAGTGGAGCCTTGGGTTTGCAAGGACATTGTTAGGTTTGATGGCATTGATAAGATTAGTAATGTCGACGGAAAGCTCTGTTCTAAAGATGAATTGGTAGATATTAGTGAGTTCTTTGACCAGTCTGAGAAATTTGATAAGGCTTTATTAGACAAGTTCGTGTCCACATCTTATTTAAAGGTAATGTCTCGAGTTTGTGAGGATATTTTTGGGATTTGCAAGGTTGATTGCAAGGTTGATGAGAAGATGAACTTGAATGAAGAAGAATGGTGGATATGAATAAATTCTTCACTAAAGAGGAGTTTCCACAGAGGATCCATGGAATATACAAATGTGTCTCTACGATGAGTTTGAAAGTAGAGATGAAGAACTACTGCAAGTTGGTTTTGCATGTTGTCTACACTGCAAAAGAAATGACGATGGAGATTCAAGCACGTGATGGTGATGGACCTTCTTTGATTGAAGTTTGGTTTAAGGGAACCAAACTTGTATTTACTAATTAGTTAATTATAATTGTAGTAGGATTTGTTATTTGTCTATTTCCTATTTGATTTAGTGTTTATCTTGGGTAACCTAGTTGTTTTAATAAATAGTTCTGAATCAGATTATGGTAAGATTCAGGGATAGTTTAGCCTATAAATAGAGACATTAGGTGATCATTGTAATTATAGACAAATATAGAGACAGATAGGGAGAAACTGAATAGCCTTCGAGTTGTTTCTTTACCAAGTTTCGTCTTAGGTGCGCCGCATAGATTGTGTGCGTGCAAGTTTGTTTATTATTCGTTATTACAAGAAGTTTTATTCCGCTGTGCATTAATCTCTTTAATAGTATTTTGGATATATATTATTTTTATATCCTACAGTTAAGAATATTATAACATATTAAATTTACAATAAAAACATAAAACTAAACCAATGAAAACCACAGGGATCGCTTCTATTTTATTACCTTTCCGATGAGGACTTCGTTGGTATGAGGATCGTAGATATCAGAAGTATTGAGATGAGTTGCTCCGTTATTGATGGCGTGGTGGATGACTTTGATGATTTCCGCCTCCGGCTTCGGTGAACCGAGGATCCAAGACATACCCATGCAGCCAGGCCTTGTGCTGAAACATCAAATCCCGCATAACCCAGCTTCATTCTCTTCACTACAGTCTCCATTTTCGCTAAGCTCCACTCAGTTCGAATCTTAAGTATTTAATACTTGGATTTCAATTTCCAATCGTCCCCCTTTTGAGATATTTATGCTTATTGCGAGCAATCAGTTGTGTACGTCAGCGGACAGGGATGATGTTATAGCGTCCATCATAACGAAGAGACGATAGTTTTTAATAATTAATGGAGAAGACTTTGACATTTTTATTTTTTAAACAATTTTAACTTTATATTTTAAATAATTTATATTTTGATCTCAAATTATTTTCAAAATAGTTATGTTTCATAAATAAATGAAAAGTGTCACTGAAATAAATCTTTAACAGTAATGGACCACAAGTCTTTATTAATCCATCATTACAAATCTTTACAAATAAAAATACCAAAATCAAAATAAAAAGGACCACAAGTCTCATTTTTCCTCAATGGAGATACGAGTATCATTCTTGTAACGTGCCAATCACAATCTATAGCCGTGATGGACTTTTCTTGGGCAACGTGGATTTCGGAAGTAATTCATTGCAAACCAATACCGAAGGGAACTTTAAAGTCATTATGCTTTATTCATTATTATACTTCGTGCTTGCTATGGAATTCAACTAAAAAATCTTGA
>VMRK01000326.1:0-53392 GCA_016801395.1 Leptodermis oblonga
CTACTGAATGGAGCTTTGTTTTGAGCTTGTTTTTTATTGATGAAGTGATGGACTTTGTGATAATATAAAATCCTGTTTAGCTAGGAATATTAACTACAGAATGAATGATTTAATAATCTTAGGCCTTTATTTTTCTTATGAAAACTATTTATCAAAAAAATTAAATAGATGAGAATCTAGCTGTGCTAGTACTTGGCTAAGTCTTGAACCTTCAAGCTGACCATTTCCCTTCCTAGTAGAAAAAGTGCTATCTCTTTGACTCTTAAGCTTAATGACTGTAAACATAATATTAGTTTTCTTGCTTCTACTTCGTGCTCATTAAGACAACTTAGCTCTCTGGAAGTGAAGAGCTGTTCAAGTGGACATTTCAAAATTACAGCATGAAAAGATGAAGATATATATATATATATATATATAGGCTGTTCTGGTTCTCTCATACTGTGTTTTGGAAAAGTAGCCTACTTGTTGAAAGGCACTCGTCTTTCAACCCCACTATAATATTCATAGTTGTATGGCACTGAGTGGGACAAAGTCTTTCAACTACAAACATAGTGAGACAAATGTTTTAGTTGTATGGAATTGAGTAATTACAGCCTCTACAATAAGTAATTTTGTAGGGTGTGGCAGCTGGAATGGTTTATCAACCCATTTTTCGCTCGAATCAGTAAATAGTGATAGAAAATCATATGAAACATATATGGTTGACCGTATAACCAAAAAGACGGGGAGAAAAAAAAGAAGTTAAGTTTGTTTCCCAACTGCTCTTGGGTCTAGCTGAGATGTATTACTGCATCTGCATGTACATGCTACTTACGAAGTACAAAAACATAATTTTTGAGTATACAAGTTACTAGAATGTGATCTCTGGTTGCTGTTTTTTTTCCCAAAGTATGAAGTTTATTTATGTCAGTTATAAGATGAGTAAGACGTGTGGGTACACTGACCATGAAGTTCTCTCTATCAAAATGCAGTCCTGTCCACCGCCATAATTTTATATTAAAAACTTTGTTAGAGGAAGGGGGCATTCTTTGAGGGTACTTGTGCACAACAGATCCATTCATGATGAGGTGAGGCCTGTAGGTAGAGACTACCTGGACTAGGGCATGTGGTTTCAACTATGCCAGGGATTCAAAATTCATCTTTGTCCACAACCTACCCAAATGGGAGGTAATTTTCTTCTGGGGATAGACTAATGGGTATAGTGGACCAAAGTAACAGAATTTATCTCAACAAGAAGCAAATTTGAGGGCACAATACATTGTGGATTCTTTCTTCAATCCACTTTCTACTATTTCTGCGACATTGAAGGTGTTCTTCTAAGTTAAAGTCTAGTGGTTGAATTGTTCTTTCTAAGGTTGTAATTATGAATGCTTTTCAGTGCAGCTGATGTTAGTAATTGCATGCAAAGGGTTCAATCTCTTAAATTTGCTGAAGAAGCCTGTTATAATGGCACTTTGTTGCTGAAGGCGTTAAGCTCTGGTTTAGACATAGGAACTTGTAACTGGAGTATCACTAGTCCAAAACAGAACATCGCCTACCTTTCAGGCTCCATTTTTGCATCAGAAATAGCAACAGAATTTGACTACCATGCACTTCAGGGTAGTGATGTGATCTTGTTCTCAGATTGTATGGCAGCTGATCTTGACAAGCATGAGGATGATTTCAATGGATCTTGTGCAGCAGATAACTGTCCTCCAAATCCTAGGTAATTGAGGTCATTGTTCAGCATTATTCTTGTTATGCTATTAAGATTATCTTGACAACTTTAATTTAGAGGGCTCAATATTATGGATTTTAGTGGTCATTCTTTTTTATTATCTATATTTTCATGGTAAAATCAACATCCATTTGCAGTGCAAACGATGATGCTGGTTCAGAGATTTTGCTGAAGGATGATGACTTTGTTGAGGAGTCAAAGAAACTGGATTTTCTGTGTTCATTGGTTTTGGAATCTGCTAATGCTGGAGGTTCCGTTTTAATTCCCATTTCACGACTTGGATTGATGCTGCAACTCTTGGAGCATATCACATATTCTCTGCAGTCATTAGACTTGAAGGTATTTTCACTAAGTTTTTATGATTATGAAACAGTTGTTTATGGGCTTGACATTATATCAGTAACATTTTTTTAAAATGCTTTGAACATTTCCTTATAGAATGAACTTCAGACCAAATGTTTGATGAATTGTAAAATTTTCTGGTGTCGAGAATGAGCTTTTGGGGTACAATGATTTTATTGGTTAGATTACTGATATAGTGCTATCTAGGGGTGACCACGGTGCCGCTTAGAACCGGAACCGAACCGGCGGTTCTGGTTCCAAAACCGTAACTGTGGAGGATGGTTCTTGGAGCCGTAACCAAAACCGTGTCTTGCGGTTCGGTTTTGGTTCTTAATTTTTAGGAACCGGAATTGTAACCAGCGGTTTGGAACCGTCCAAATATAATATTTATTTATAAATAATTTTTATAGTTTTAGTTTATATATATCTATAAATATTTGATATCTATAATATTTTGTAGTGTATGTATTAAAATTTGCTTGTTCAATTAATTATTATTAATATAATTATTTTTAAAATGAGAATCTTGTGAACATTAATATTATTTTCTCTTTAAACTTCATTTTCTAATTAAAATTTATATAAAAGAAATTTCAAGTATTAGATTTCTTTAGTATCTATATAATTTTTTAATAATCTACTTGAGTTGGTATTACTAATATTGAAATTGGAATCCTCGTAACCATAACCGAAACCGGAACAGTCTTGAACCGTCCTATAAAGGTCGGTTTCGGTTCCATCTATTTTGCACCGGACGGGAACGGCGGTTCTAGAACCGTAACCGGCGGTTTTGGAACCGTGTTCACCTGTAACTATCTCTGTGCATGCTGCAAGTAGATCCTTTTCAAGTAATGCTTTGATAAGGTCAGGCAACTCTCACTAGGAACAGAGTGAAATTATACTATTGTTTACTAAATTGAATCAAAACCTAAGCCACTTAATCAAGATTTGAAAAAAAGTAATTGTTGGAACACTGAAGCAGTAGTTGATCTGGTAACAAGTAAATATTCATCTACTCAATTTCCAACTCAGTTTATCAATTGAGCAAGTGAATGTTATTACATATAGTGCAAAATTAACCTGAAGCCTTTTCCAAAGTCAACAAATAGTCTTTTAATCCAGTTCCTACCAATATTCCTAGGGCCAATTGATACAAAAACGTGAGCCTTACAAGGATACTCAGGCCTTGAGGTATGTTTCCATCTCCAAGATCATGCTCTATCTTATCCAGAGTTCCTTTCCCAGTTCTGAAATTTTTGAAATACTGTCATTGGTGGCCTATCCATAGAAAACTTTAAAAATTAAGATGAAAAAGTACCAGTCATTCAATGATTGATAACTTAAGTAATAACATATAATTACATGTGATATGATTTACATAAAACCAAAATCTAAAGTCGAGTGAGCCACTAATGTGAAGAACAACAAAGGTAGGAGCACAAAATCCAAAGGGAACAAGAAGAAAAGACAAAAGGACTCCATTTTATTCCTTAGATCTCTTAATCATCTATGTATTTGAGCTCCTCCTTGATATTTCTCCAGAACTTATGGGCCACTTTCCAAAGTGGCATCCTCCTATCAAAAGATGGCTTCAGGACTCTGGAAGAGGAACTATTTATATGCCCCTGGAATTGACCAGTGCAAGACTATTCTTTTTGAAAAGGACAAACCATGCCGCAGCATGATCTTCTGTCCAAAAATTTAATGCTTTTCATTGCTGGGGCAGTGGCATGTGATATTTTTCCTAATTTTTAAATGAAATCCTTTGACCAATCCCTCAATTCTTTGATTCAGGTCCAAAACCTCAACTCTATCCACATCAATTTGAGTCTGAACATCATTCGAGAGTTTGTAGAATGCAAACAAAAACCAGCATAAACTCAAAGTAACTAAAGTATGACTTTACCTCAAATAATCTTGTACTGTAAATGAACAACATTCTGTAAATGAACAACATTTGATAGAGTGCAGATGAAAGCTTTTCTGTATATCATCACATATGGACATTCGAGAATATGATCATTTTTTGAGCAATGCGTGTAACACCAGCAGCAATAATCTCTGAAATGCTTTTTGATGTGTTTGCTGCCATTAACTCTTGGAAGAATGTTCCCAGATCTAAACAGAAATGGGAGATGGTCCGGAATGGGAACTGGCTCAATTCCTTTTTGGTAATTGGTTGGTTTTATTGATTCCATGCACAGTTAAACGTATGCAGGTTGGCAAGATGCACAGTGAGGTGTGTTAAATGTATACTCAAATGCTTTATCTATGAATAGATAAAGCTCTACTTTTGCATATAAAATAACATCTGTCACAAAATTATGATGCAATTATTAAAATGACGCAATTATGCCACCAATTTGTGGCATGCCAATAATATGACGTAATTGTGCCTTAATTTTACAATAAATTTATAATTGTACAATATAATTTTGGCATTTTATGAAGTGTTGCGAAAAAACTATCGTAATTATAAGGCACGTCTATTTAGTGTCACATCTATGTCACAAAATTATGATGCAATAATTAAATAATGCAATAATGTCAGAAATATGTCACAAATGCATAAATGTGGTATATTTACGACACTTAATGTAATGTCGCATAAGCAAATTGTCGCAATTTTGAGACAAACAAATAAGTGTTGAATCTATGTCACAAAAGTGTGATGCAATAATTAAAATGACTCAAATTATGCCGCTAATTTGTGACATGCTAATAATATGACGCAATTAAGCCACGATTTTCGGCACAATTATAATTGTGTTGTCTAACTGCGACATTTAATTCAAGTGTAGCAAATAAATTGTCACAATTTTGAGACAAACAAATAAGTGTTGAATCTATGTCACAAAAGTGTGATGCAATAATTAAAATGACTCAAATTATGCCGCTAATTTGTGACATGCTAATAATATGACGCAATTAAGCCACGATTTTGCGGCACAATTATAATTGTGTTGTCTAACTGCGACATTTAATTCAAGTGTAGCAAATAAATTGTCACAATTTTGAGACAAAAATAAGTGTTGAATCTATGTCACAAAAGTGTGATGCAATAATTAAAATGACTCAAATTATGCCGCTAATTTGTGACATGCTAATAATATGACGCAATTAAGCCACGATTTTGCGGCACAATTATAATTGTGTTGTCTAACTGCGACATTTAATTCAAGTGTAGCAAATAAATTGTCACAATTTTGAGACAAAAAAAAGGATGTCGAATCTATGTCACAAAATTGCGATGCAATAACTAAATGACGCAAAGATGTCACAAATATAAGACACAAATGCGTAAGTGTTGTATATTCACGACACCTACATGTAATGCCGCATGTAAATATGTCGCAATAGGTCAGTTTTCTTGTAGTGAGTTAGATTCAATTTGTTAGAATAAATTTAAAAAAAGAATGGTTAGAAGAAATTAGTCAAAGAAAATTCAATTGGTTATTTTTGAATGGTTAGAATATAGATTATCGAAAGAAATTTTCAATATGATATACTCTCTTTCTCAAATAAATGTTCAAACGAATTTATCTAAAAAATGGAATCTTGTTGATGGCCAAGTTGTCACAGAAGTACATCCTTCATTACAAGCTTTACAGATTTCAACTCCAGAAGGAGAGGTAAGTGCTTGTCCTTTCAAGGTAGGGAAAAATTCAAAAGAACCAGTAGACATAGATGATATTAAAAAGATTTATCATCAAAATAATTATTCAAATTAGATTTTGCAAACTATAGCTCAACAGGTAGATCTAGCATCAACTGAGATACATTCAATAAAAAAAGAATCTCCAAAATTTCCACATGATTTTTTAAAACCTTTATTAAGCCAAGAAGTATTCCAAGAGAATTAGAAAATAATTTGAAAATATTAGATAATACAAATATTTTGAATAAGATTTCTGCAACTTTAGATTCAATGAAAGCAAGACCTTCGAAATTAAATGTTTTACAACAAACAAATAATAAAGACATAAGTAGTAGTGAGTTAGAAGAATCAAGTTCAGAAAATGAAGTTATAGATCAGATAAATCAACTAGAAGAAGAATTATTAGACAAAAATGAGTTAGAATTAAATAGAATTACAAGAAGAAGGCAAAAAAGGTATAATCCTCATTCAAAATGGAAATATAATGAAACTAGGTATTATCCAAGACCTACTCCACCACATATTCAATATGAAGAAAGATCAAATTTTACTTCTAGGAGTTAAAATGGTACTTCCATTTATGAATGGAATATAGATGGAAAAGTTGAATGTGGAGTTCTCAATACTTTACAAGAAATGGGCATGGCTAGAGTAGCTTACGAAAGCCATGGTACAGAAGAAAGAAATATTGCAATATGTATAATTTCAGGTTCTGGTCAACTCAAAGGATGGTGGGATAATGCTCTCACTGTAAAAATTCGGAATATTAAATCATTCAATAGAAGTAGAAGATGATCAAGGTAATATTATTCCTCAAAATTATGCTACTGATTTTTTAATAATTACAATAGCAATGCATTTTGTAGGAAATCCAAAAGAAGAATTAATTAGTACAAAAGTCTTTCTTACAAATTTAAGATGTCCAACTCTCACTGATTTCAAATGGTATAAAGATATGTTTTTAACTCAAGTTATGAGAAGACAAGATTGTAATGCTCCATTTTAGAAAGAAAAATTTATTACTGGATTGCCAAATTTATTTTCTCAAAGAATTATGACAAATCTTCAAAAAGAAATGGGAACGGAACAAATCAATTTTGAATCTTTAACTTTTGGTCAATTATTTGCTTTTGTCAAAAAAAGAAGGATTATCTTTATGATCAGAATTGAAGATTCAATCAAAGTAGGGATCGAAACACAGGGAGATGGGATTCTTTTGTCAAGCATTTGGTATAACAGGTATTACAGCTTCCTCGTCTGAAAGAAAAAGAATGAGTAAGTATTCAAGAAATTATTCTACAAGAACACATAGGCCATATAAAGGAAAAAATATTTATAGTAAGGATAATTTTTATAAAAAGGGAAAAAGAAATTCAACAAGATAGTATGTTATAAATGTGGAAAAATAGGGCATAAGGCAAATGAATGCAAAGTAAAAAAGAAAATCAATGAAAGAAGAAAATGAATTAAAGAATAAATTATTAGCATTAATGTTAAAAGATTCTGAAGATGAAAATGTTATTAATCAAATATAAAATAGCTCTGAGGATAGTTCAACAGAGTCATCATTTTGTAAATGTCAAACAATTAATATGATCTCTACTCAACATAATCAAAGCAATAAAGATAAAGAATTTTTATTTGATATAATCGATAAAATTCAGGATCCAAACACAATATTTAGAAAAATTAAAAAATTTAGTATTAAATGAAAAACCACAGCAAACACTAATAGAACCTTTTAGTATATCAAAATTAATAGAAAAATATTCCAGTCAAACACATAATAGTATAAAATCAATTAATACTCAACAACTACAGTTAGAAATAAATGAATTAAAACAAGAAATAAAAATATAAAAAGTGAAATAAATTTGTTAAAATTAAAGGACCTAGAATTAGAAGCACAAATGTTATTAAAAAACAAAAATACTTTAGAACAATTTGTAAAAATAGAATTAGGAGAAACCTCTTCAAAAGGAATAAAAGTTTCAAAAGAAATTCTAGATAATGAACAATATTTAGGATAAATATATAAGATAAATATAGAAAAAAATGGTATTCAATGGTCAAGATTGGTGTGGGAGATTTCCAAACCACCTATGTAGCAATGATTGACAGTGGAGCTTATCAAAGCTGCATACGATAAGGTATTATTCCAACTAAGTATTTGACTAGAACAAATGAAGTTTTATTAACTACAAATGGTTCTTCACTTAAAATTAAGTATAAACTTTCAAATTAATTTATTTGTAATCAAGATTATTGTTTCAAACAAACTTTTATTATTGTTAGTGATATTTCTCAAGATATTATTCTAGGCAATCCATTTTTACGTCAAATAACTCCTTTTACAAAACACAATACTGGTATTAGTACCAAAATAATGGGAAAAGAAATTTTATTCAAATTTTCCACACCAGTAAAGTAGAAAGAATTAGATTTACTCCAAAGTAATTCAATCTATGCATCAATAAATATTATTGAAAAGAAAAAAAAAAGAAATTATGTTTTTAAAGGAAGAATTTTCTTATGCTAAGATAGAAGAACAATTACAACAAAAGTATATTCAAAGTAAAATAAATAATTTAGAAAAACTATTCAGAAAAGATATTTGTTCAGAACACCCTAATGCTTTCTGGGTAAGAATGAAACATGTGGTAGAATTACCATATGAAAAAGATTTTCATGAAAGAAATATTCCAACTAAAGCAATTCAAAACTATTATAAAATATTCCAATTCAAAAATATTATAAAATATTAAAAAGCAAGATATAATTAAATGAATAGTGAAAACTTGAGTATGAAAATAAGTACCTCTTAATGATTGTTTAATTGAAATCAAAATAAATCTTCAAACGAAAGCTTTGAATTGAACTGTAAGATATTGAGAGTAGAAGATAATTCTCTAAAATTTGTTGATGCCTTTGAATGGTAATGAGGTTGTCTTTTATAGGCTTATACATTATTATAGAATTTAAATATATTGAATTTGATTTTGAAGTCCACTGAGTGCTGTCTTCTTTCTTTGAAAGTCTTGAGTGGTGAGGGCCCACCATTGTTGGCCACTTTCTTAAGTCGTCATTGCTTACATTCTCTTCTTTGTCTTTGTCTTTGTCTTTTGAATTAGTTAGAGGGTCCCACACTTGTCATGAGCTTGATTATTGAGTTAGTGGTAGATCCCACTTCTCATCTTATTGTACCTGCAAATCAAATGGGTCCTGATTAAGAGGGCCTCCAAATGGATCTTGAGTGGATTCTATGGATGAGGTCCATTCTTCTTTTTCTTTCTTTTGTTTCATTTGTTTATACATTTGATAAAACTTGTGGAATTCTTCTTCATCTTCATGGGATTTTGAACTGCTTGCTGCTGACAATAACTTTTGAGGCATTGGTACTTCAGTCTTCTTTGGAGTATGTTGAATTGGATCTGTAACTAATGGAGTAGGAATCTGAGGTTTTGGTAATAGAGTCTGCTGAGATATCTGTTGAATGTCTGCTTTGAACTTCTGTCCTGTTTGAATGAATCTGGATGACAATAATTAATGTTGAATCCTGGCCACCGTTTTGTTTTGAATTCTCTCACCAATGAATAAGTTTTTCCCTTTTGAATTGGGAGAATCTGAAAATTCCAACACCATATCCATGGTACTCGGAACTCTGCGTGGAATAATACTAGTTTCGTGAATTCTTCTCCTTGGAGCTTCCAGTTAAATATAACCATGCCTTGCTTTGGAATAGCTGGCATAATATCTTCTGAAGGACCGTAGTAGTCCCACCAATCATAAAACCAAATTGGAAATTCTTTTGGACAATGTTGATGAACATTAAAAAACCATGAGTGATCGAATGATCTTAACAAGAAAGACCTATACCATGCTTGATTATAATCCTGATAATTATAACCGTCTGGAATATATTTAACCGTAAAACTTCTTCTGGAATGTATTGAATGCCATTCTGTTTGTGGAATAACCTTCTTAATCTGAACTTTTAAGTAACCAATTCTGTCTGGGTTGTTTTTATCTGGAATATGTGTAATTTCTATGGAATTTTTGTATCTACAAGGATTAATTCATAGTATTGTTGTGTTTTGGATATATATGTAGTAAACCATTAGGATGTAGGAAGGAATAGTCTTTGAGTGAAATTTTTGAGTGTTTTGACATCAGGGGTTTGCTTGAATCGGGCAAAATAAGGTATTCTATTTTTTGGCTTAGTAAAGTATTGAGTAGTTGTGGAATTGGACTGTTGTTGGCTGAAATTGGAATTTTAAGTAGGAGTATTCTGGAATTTTGCAGATGGGGTTTCTGCAGCATGGATATATGTAAGTGGTGGAAATTTAGACAATTGAGTGGAAACTGTTGGAGTAAGAGGTTTTGGAATAATTGTTGATTTCATTGCATAGCCTTTTGAAGTCTTCATTTTTCCTGGATCTTTACTCATTTTGCTGTGTTCCTATAAGAAACTCACAACTTTAAAAAATCTTGAATACAGTTTTGAGACCCTTTTATACATTCTATTTCAAAATCAACTACTGCTAAAATGGCTTGCCATCTAGCAAAAATTTGTTTGGAAACTAAATTCTTTACATCTTTTTGCAAAATTTCTTTTGCTGATTTGCAATCAACTCGCAATAAAAATCTTTAGTTGTATAAATCATCTTGGAATTTTGAAATACATAAAACAATGGATAAAATCTCTTTTTTGACAATTGAATAATGCTTTTGAGGTCCTAGCCAAACTCCCGAGTGGAATTTGACTAGTTGCTTATGCTTTTCTTCTAGCTTTTGTTTTAATATGCCACCATATCCTATTTCTGATGCATCTGTTTCTACTATCATGAATGCAGATGGATGTGGTATGCCTAGACTTGGTAAAGACTTGACTCTTTCGTTGACTTCTCTAACTATTAATGTATGAATATCTGACCCCACAGGTGGATTCTTTTGTAATCTCTGGAATAGAGGAGCACAAATTCTCCTAAGGTCTGGGGAAAAAATCAAAAACAGAATTTAAACATCCTAAAAATCTCTGTAATTGATTTTTGTCTTTGATTTCATTTGGAAATTTATTTGCAAATTCTAATGCTCTTTGAATTGGTTTAATTGTACCTTGATAAATATCATGGCCTTGAAATCCAATCTTAGTCTGGAATAACTTCATTTTTGGAGCAGATATTACTAGTCTATTCTTCTTAACTATTTGAAAAAATATATCTAAATGTTTGAAATGTTGATCTATATTTTTGGAAATACTAATACATCATCAATATATACAATTGTAAAAGTTAAATAAGGATTAAATATATCATTCATAATTCTTTAGAATTCTGATTGTGCACTTTTTAATACAAATGGCATTACGTTTCATTCATAATGACCAAATGGTACAGTAAATGTAGTTTTGTATCTATCTTTTTCTGCAATTTGAATTTGTCAATATCCTGATTTCATATCAAATTTTGAAAATACTTTTGCCTCAAATAATCTATTGAGTAAATCTCTCTTATTTGGAATTGGATATATAATCCATTGTAATACTTTATTCAAAGGTTTGTAATTAATTACTAACCTGGGAACTCCTCGTTCCTTTTCAGCTTGTTTGTTGACATAAAAAGCGGAACAACTCCATGGAGATTTTGATTGCCTAATTAATTTTTTATCTAATAAAATTTGAATTTCTTTTTTACAAAATTCTAATAATTCACTATTCATTTGAATTGGTCTTGTCTTAATATTTTATAATATTTTATCTTCGGTATCTTGCTTTAATATTTTATAATATTTTCACTATTCTTAAATATATATATATATGGAATATAAATATATAAATAAAAAATCAACTTTAAATGCCTCTAAAAATCGGCTTAGATTACCGAATTATAGTAGTGTCATAAACTAGTATCTATTGATCCCAATTATTAAGAAGGGTGAATTACATTTTTCCCCTTGAAGTTTGAGTAGATTACAAAATCACACTCCTTGTCTGGTTAAATAACAAATACACCCTTTGACTAGTGTGCGAGTTACATTTTCCCCCTTGAGATTTGGATAAATGACAAAATCACCTTCATAGTTTGGATAAATAACATAAACCCTCTTTGACTGGTGTGCGAATTACATTTTTTTCCCTAAGGTTTGGATAAATTATAAAACGATCCTCTTATTTTGGTTATAAATTCGATCAATTTTTAAATTGAATGATGATGTAAACAACTATATATTTGGAAGACTAAAGTGCCCCTCATTTAATCGGTCTATCTAAAATTCAAAAACCAAAATTGTCTTTCACAACTGCACAAAGGTAAGTTTTAAATCTTTAAGTGATGATATTCTCGACAAATGTCTCTCCAAACAACCGCTAATCAGGTATGGAGCCAATAAGGCATTGTTAAGAGAAAATGTCAAGATTATCCTCACTTACCGTCTCTTCTAGGGGTTGAAAGTGACATTCAACAATGATTTTGTTTGACAAAGAGAAAAAGTGAGGGGCACTTTAGTCTTTCTAAATATGTAGTTGTTTGTATAATCGTTTGATTTTAAAATTGGTCAATTTAATAATGAAAACAAGATTATCATTTTGTGATTTATCCAAAGTTTAGGGGGGAAATGTAACTTTTTTTATCGCTCAAGAGGAATTTTTTATTTTTTTAACCAAATTAAGTTGTAAATTGCAAAATCTCAAGGGGAAAAATGTCAATTGCCCACCGATCAATGGGGGTTTATTCTTGTTTAACCAAACAATGAGAGTGATTTTGTTATTTACCCAAACCTCAAGAGAAAAATGTAATTCGCCCTATTAAGAATGGAGATTGTTATTAGCAGGACACATATTACTATATGCAGGCCATTTTTTCAAATTTATAGGGGCAAAATTACCAAAATGCCCTTTCTTCTTTATAAGTAAATTTTTTTTTTTTACTGCCCATTTCCCTCTTCTTCTTCAAGGCTTCCTCCCATTTCAGTCCTGCACTTTCAGTTTTGTGCGGCCAAGCTCGGAACCGGATTCGGAGCACCGGCGCCCTCCAGTTCCCCGTGCAAAGCTCTACGTTTCCGTCGCCACCGCACCCTATCCATTCCTCTCTGCCGACCGCCGGCTCCGCTCTCCATTTCCCGTCGGTAAGCGTATTTTTGTTGTGTTTTATAAATTTTTTTGAATTCTTCAAATTGGCTTTACTTGGTTGTTGTGAAGTTTATGGGCAACTTCATGGCCAATTTCCGATGCATGTTGGGATTTCCAGGTGTTTTGTGCGTAATTAACATGGATTTTCCATGAATGTATCTTGTGGGACTTTAGGCAATTATGTGAAATTTTGTTTGAATCTTGAAAGATTGCATTGTAAAGGTTGTGTAGTAATGTTTGGTAGTGCTTGTGGTGCGTTTCAGGCTGTGTAGTTGACATATGTAGGGTATATTTCGGGTTTGTTCGTCGGAAAATCATTTTTCCGACGAACAAACTGAAAAATCGCTTCAGGGAAGCGATTTTCCACAAAAAAAATGCCCTCCCAGGGCATGTTTTTTTTGGAAAATCACTTCCCCGAAGCGATTTTCCGGGAAAACCTCACCGGAAAGAGGCGATTGTTTTTGAAAAAATCGCCTCCTTCAGGCGAGGTTTCCCGGAAAATCGCTAAGGGAAAGCGATTTTCCAAAAAAACAACACCCTCCCGGGGCGTATCTTACAAAAAGAAACGCCTCCTTCCGGCGTTTTTCTCCCGGAAAATCGCTACCCCGAAGTGATTTTCAGGAGGAAAAACGCCTGAATGAGGTGTTTTTCCCCAAAAAAAATGCCTGTTCACAAAAAAAACGCCTGAGGGGAAAAACGCCTCATTCAGGCGTTTTTCATGTTCTGTGTTGCTCTTTAATTTTCTTCATGTGTTTATGTCATTTGGTTCTATATTATGATTAATATTAATTGCTGTGCAACCTTGTAATTACAGATGGGGATAGATTTAAAGGTAACATATTCCGTCGGACGGGAAAAAGATCCAAATCCGGAGAGAGCAGTATTCCGAAAACATCTCGGGAGAGTGTTATTCCGGATGAATCCGGGGCTCCTATTATTACAGTTCTGGAAATTGCCCGTCGTGTTCCTCCAACGGCGTCTGAGCCTTCGAGGAAGGTCGTGGCACGGTCGCGAGCATCTTCTGCGACAGGCAATGTCACTGCTCCCTTTACGGAACACTCCGTTCAACCTTCCGTCTCTGGAAATGAGTACATTGGTGCGTCCTTTACCGAACAACCTTTCGCACCGCCATTTTCAGAAGTTGAAATGTCCCATGATGATGGTGACGGCGAGGGGCCTCTTGGAAGAAGTGATGGTGAGGGGGTGAATACAAGCATCGAGACGACTAGGAGAGCAGGGAAAGGACTAATGGACAGTGAGGTTAGGGCATCGATTGCGGGGTGGAAGGATTACAGAGAGCTAGACCATTCGGTCGAAGGTGGTCCTGTAATCCCTGAATTTCTATTGAGTTTCAAAGGCCACACTGCCTACCACGTTTGGCACGGAGAGGTATTTATATTAAATTGCGCACTTGTATTTGTTATGCATTCGAGCAATTGGTTTTTTCCTAATTATGTATGGGTTTAGTACTTGTGATACAAAGTGAAATTCTAAAGTATGTTCGCATTGTTTACATTGTAGTTAGAAAAGAAATGATTTATGAATTATATTCCTCTGGTGTAATTCCATTCTTTGAATTTGTTAGGGACGGGGGATACTGAAATGTCACAATGGGGTCGATCACTTGAAAATTTGGCCCGGCGACGATGACATGAAAAAGCTGGTAGAGGGTTCCGTTCTGGCCCATTTAGTACAGTGCATGCATGATGAGTTAGACGCCGCTCTGCTCTGTGCATTTATTGAGAGGTGGCATCCGGAGACCAACTCATTCCACTTGCCATTTGGGGAGATAACAATCACACTTCATGATGTTGCCTACATTCTGCGCATTCCGCTTGGGGGTAAGCCCATAAATGGAAAAACAAAGACTGCACAAATAGCGACAGATGTTGCAGCTGTGTTGGGAAAAGATGAAGTGAAACTAGATAAGCCTGGCTTTGTGAAGTTGACAAGCATTGAGGCAAATTGTGCCGGCAGATTTGATCAAGTTAATGCTGCCTCAGGTTATTTATTGTGGGTTTTAGGGCTGTCCTTGTTCGTGGACAAGTCGAAAACCCACGTATCTGCGCAGTATTTAAGTTTCCTGCGCGATATTGAGACAGTAAGTGATTACTCATGGGGCGCAGGTTGCTTGGCGTACTTATATCGCCAACTTGGGAAGGCATCTAGGGCACAAAGTGCTTAATTTTCTGCTTGCTTGACTTTACTGCAGGTTTGTCATTGAATGTATTGCTTCCTTTATTATCCCGTTATATAATTTCCTCGAACATCTGTTTTAATTATTTTCCTGTTCATTCTTATTAGAGCTGAATATATGAATACTTCCCCACATTCAGCCCACCAAAAAAGAGGTCGTGGAATACCGGATGGCCTGCGGCAATGAAATGGCAAGTTGGTACCGGGAAGAAGCGTGTTGCGAAATATGATTTGGAGGCTTACAGGAGGGCGCTAGATACATTGCAGCCGAACGAGGTAAGCTGTCCACTATGTGTGTTTGGGAACATGTTTATTCAATTTCTGTGCAATCTTAGGTGATTTGTTTTATTATCGGACAGGTTAATTGGATACCTTTTAAGCCCAATCCGGCATTGGTCCATAAGATTTCCTTATATAGGGGTCTTATATATTGTGTTAATGTTGAGGAGCCCTACATGCCGGATCGGGTGTTCCGACAGTTCGGTTACGCCCAACAGATTCCCTTCCAAGTCTTCAGACCTAAGGAGTGCTGCAGAGGCCCAGAGACGAAGAAGTATGTCTGCATGTACGTTGCTGACCTCAGTGGGTGGGAAATCTCTCACACAAGGCTTCTGCAGGATATGAAGAAGGCCGAGTATGCTGACGAAGCATGCGAGGGTTACCTTGAGTACTTCCAATCGCGTTCGCACGTCCGTGTCAGTAGGGGTCCGGTCGAGGAATACACTCCTGACCCTACTCAGTTGTTCCTCAATGCAGTGAGTTTAGGATGATTTTAGATTTTCTATTTACCTATATAAGTGTTACTAGTTGCTGATATGTGTTTATCATTTTACTTTTTTGCAGCGACTTCAGTACTTAGCATCTCGGGCAGTCTTTTTCCATCCAAGGGTTGAACACGCCGTCAACCCTGAGACACGTAGGCAGGCTATTGCAGAAGTTGCTTGTCATTTGGAGGGCCTCATGCCGGGACTAGAAGAGCTTGCGATACGACCTCCTTTTCAGCCTTAGTGGATTGTGTACCTAATGAATTAAATGTTTGCTTGGTTTGTATTTGTTTTTGGATGTTGGATGTTGAGTTGGTGCATTGGATTTGGTGTGATGGTTAATGAATTAGAAATGATAATTTTGTCATTGAACCTTGTGGTTTGAACAGGTATTCAGGTGCTCATGTACAGGGGAGACTCTGCCCAAATTTTGCGATAATACACACACTACAATGAATTAATAAACGCATTCAGTACCGTAGGGAAAAAGTAAGACTCCTTAGTACCATCAAACTGTACTATTAATTTTCAAACTGTACTATTAATTTTCACCCCTAAACAAAGCCCCACTCCAAAATTATCTAAACCATTACCATCCCTACTACACTAATACACTTCAACATTGATTAATACACAAAGAATATGAGTCTAATCCCCCACAATCTAAATTGCAATACAAACATAACCACACTCCAAACCTTTTGAAATAATAAGCAACACTAGAATACAGTAATACAATTAAAGTCGCTGAAATAGGAAACAAGTGTAGTCTAATTATACTGTACCTCTCAATTTCAATACAATCCAACCCTAAACCCTAAACATGTTGAAAGCATGAAACCCCTCAGCCCTAATCAATAAATATCGTGAGTTCAGGGTCTACATTACCTATGCTATCGACGTACAGCCTATGATAATTATCTAAGCGAGATTGTAACATGTCCTTCAACTCATCCATCAGGTCTTCCTTATGGTGTCGCCACTATACACATATTGGGGGCAACAAGATTTCACCCCTCGTCTCCAAACAAATGAAATGGTTGCTCCGTATATGACCCATAGTGATATATGTTGTCGGATCATCTGGTACGCCGGAATCCCGCAAGCGAAGTGGAAGGAAGGTGCAACATTCTGCGCCGTAAAATGCGAATACCCTCTGGTACCGCGTGGCGACAAGTAGGCCAAATAGATAAGTATCAAACCAAAACTCCTCTGTTACAGGACTTATATGGTAATCCAATGCTGTAAGAGCTTTATCGTAGTTTTCTTCACCGAGAACTCCAAACCATAATGAGGCATATGCGTGAAGTTCATGTAACAGCTCCCGACGGACTTGAGACCATAGTACCTCGTCACCATGTACGAATTGAGATATTACCCTGAAACCACAATGTCCATCCCCCATTACATTTTATAATCAACCACATAATCGAACACAAACGGTTGCACCAAAGACGGCAGGTTGAACGGCCATCTAGATTCATTAGAAGTCAGTCGAATCCTCCTGGTTGATGACCCACTTAACCTGCTGCGACCTGCACATGTTAATCGTATGCATCAAACAATAATTTTACCTTAATAAAAAATGATGGAGACCTGAAAAAAAAAATTTTTAAAAACCCCAATGATCAGTGGATATGGCAAATATATGTACCTCTGCCTGTACCTATGCCGGCTTCTCTCTCGGCATGCTCGTAGCCCGATAGATCTCGCTGCATGGAGTTGTTCCTTGGCCTTCCCCTATGTGGCCTTTGTATTGGATCAGCGAGATGAACAACCTCTGGATGCAAAGTGCTATGCATGACACCCGCAACTCTATAAATGTCCGCAGTGGGACGCTGTAAGGCCGCAACATACATCTCATGCAGGCGCCCTTGGGCTGTTTGCCGTTCCTCATCGCTAGCCATGTTGCCCTCATCCAAAGAGAGGGTCCTCCAGAAGAGGTCCACATCCAAAGGATCAATAGGTATGTAATTCCTGACCATTTCAACCATCTGATGTGCACACGGCAAGCCATAGCTTGTTCGTAATTCACAACCACACAACTCACTGTTTACCCCATAGACTGAACCTCTCTTCTTGTATTCATTTACCAACAACAGTATGGCATCTTGCGAAACTCTGCCATTGATCCTACTATACAAGAGATAATTGGCTTCACGCAATGTTTTGCTCCGAGATGCCTCCATTTTACTACGGATCTCACCCATATTCAACTTTATCATCTCATTTATCCCTAGGAATATTGTGGGAAATGATCCTCTGTCAGTTTTAATGGCACGCTTCAACATTGCGTGCGCACTCTCAGCCCTGCAAAGATTTGAAACGGACAAAATTAATGCTTTAAATGATAGAGTAATGTATAATATAGTCGTATCTATAACTAGATGCGACGAAATTTAATAGAGTCTTACATGTTTTTCGTGCGCCTTCCATAATGTTTTATCTCCTTAGTCCATAATGAGACAAACTTGGTCTTGTGGGGTTCCAACCATGTATGCTGCATGTAATTAACCACAGATATCCACCGTCTTCTATATTTTGTCTCAATGATTTCCACAGCTTTCGTGAACTTTTCATACGTTAGAGCAATCGCCACTCTTCTCCACTGACCTTCAAACTCATCTAATATCTCTTTGTCAGTACACACAGTCAGTAATTTCTTCTTCACATCCATGGCAATATGCCTTCTGCACAATAGCTGTTTAGAATCGGGGAAAACATGGTGCACAGCTTTCAATAGAGCTGACTCTCTGTCCGTCATAACAACATGGGGATATGTCAATGGATCAAAAAGTTGCCTCAACCTATTCATAGCCCAGACATAAGTTCCATGTGTCTCATCCCTCAAGAAAGCAAAAGCAACATGGATGTATTGATTAGTCGGAACATAAGCGACTATCTGAAGTAGAGGCATGTCATACCTGTTGGTCTTGTATGTCGTATCCATATACAATACGTAAGGAAATGTACGAAGCAGACTAGGAACATCCCCACGGGCGAAGAACACGTTCTCAAGTGCATTGCGCTCGTCTTCCGCGGTGTACCAATAGTGGTACCTGTAATCCTGCATCAGTTTCAAAAAGTATTGTATTGGACTTAAATCTCCCCTCTCATCTCTTCTAACCTTCGCGGTTTCGTTGTACACCTGCCTGATGCGTGTGACATTAGTCGCATTGTCACATTGAAGTTTTGCCAACATTTGCTTTGGAGCCATATTTATCTTCATCGTTTCTGAAATTTTCTCCTTCTCCTCGTCATTCAACTTGGAGTGCTTTTGATGCCAGTTTCTAACAAGGGGTAATTCATGATTGTGATGACCTTTAATGACACTCAGCTTCCAGCTACCCCCACTAATTTCTTTCCCTAATAACTGAAAGGGACAACCAGTCAGCTTGCTACTAGTGTTGTTCCGGGATATCTTCCCTTCTCCTAATGGTGGTTTGCTTCTAACTTCACCCGATCTATCACAACATATGGCAAATCTCCCTCTTCTCCCTTTTAGAGGACCCTTCCACTTTTTAGAAGAAGTTATTTTAGTATCAAAATGATGCTCCGCCGCTCTTGTTTCAACCCAACCAATCAAATTAGCTCTAGTCATGAACTCTTGCTCAGTCTGAAATACATCTGTGAAATTTGGGAAGATTCGATCATCCGAAACACGCAGGGTCTGCGTAGAAAACAAATATGAAATTAGAAATTGCCGAAAATAGGAGCGAGAAAAGACTGGGGGAGAATCGCCCCTCGTGGGCGATTATATACCAAAGAATCGCCCATACTGGGCGATTCTTTGGCATATAATCGCCCCCGAGGAGCGATTCTAACAAGGATAATCGTCCCCGGTGGGCGATTCTCATCCAGTGAACGAAAATCTACAAAAATGTGCCACCTTTGGTCCTTAAACTTCATAATGTGTTACGTACCGTGTAATATGGATCTTCATTTGCATCTCCTTCCATTGCATGCAAGCAAAATGCAAGGTTTTTAATGGAATGAATGTAGTGGGTGTAGTGTTTGAGGAGAAGATTGAGAGGAAATGGTATAATAGCTTCAAAGGAAATGCATGTAATGTTGTATGGATGAAGAATTTTGGTAAAGTAGGGTAAAAAAATGTGGGTAATTTTTTTTTTTTTTTTTAACTTAGAGTCAAGGGCATAAACGTCTTTTCACCACTTAAAATTTTAAAAAGTGTCCTGCATTTAGTAAAATGGTACCTACAATTAACATGCCCCTTAAGAATAAGAATACAACAGTACTCACATTTTGAATGACCCCCTCATTTAATTCCTTCACTTTTAAGTTCCCTTTGATTTAGTTATAGTTATGTGGTTATTTTCACCTAAAACACTTACTCCCTCGGTTTCATTAAAAAAAAAGAAATTCAATTTAGAAAATATACAACATTTATGAGTCTTAAGCTACAACACTAAAATGAATAATTTGTCTCAAATTTTTTTCACTAATGTCTTTATTTCTAAAGATCAATTAATTGTGACTACACATATTATATTAGTTAAATATATGAGAACATTAAAAAATAAGGTGATCAAAACTTGAGTTTTTAATAAAACAAAAAAATGTTTTTAAATTCGACTCTTCTAATATAACAAGAGAGAGAAATATTTTTTTTTTATAAGAGCAAACGTTATGAATACAATTTGTTAATTTACTGAGGTCACTTTCGATCTTTAATGAACAAACCATGGAAGCCGTACGGAACTCTTCGAAGCAATTTGACAGCAGCTATAATTTCAAGAGGTTGGGTGATTTAGCATTCATCACTATAAATTTGGACTCTTCCTTATTCTCATCATGCACGTAAGATACCACATAACCATCATCTTCTTCTGTATTAGGACTATTAGGTGCCTTTGCCACGAAAAATGGTTCATCTCCGTAGCACCCCGGTTCGTAGAGTTGGCTAGCCACAACGTAGTCACGAGGATCTCCTTCCGACAGTGATAAGGCAAGTTTCACCACCCCTGAAAACCTTGGAAATGGGTCTCCAATTGCTGCATATATGTATCTGAAAAAGTAAAAATTAATTGATCTTTAAAATCACGGTTCGCTTTCATTATTTTATTTTTCAATTTCTAGAGTAAATTTAGTATATTATAACATTTTTGAAAATTATTTTTAGTACAACCTTTTTTTACTGTTTAATTACATTTGTTTTATATTTTCAATATGAAAATTGGTTTTTCAAAACATGTTTTCATAACCTAATATATAGTAAACATTTTACTATAAATATTTTACTCCACCATGTGAAATTGATCTTTCTTATTTTTCTCCATGTTTTTTTTTTAATCAATTGAGCAGTTTTTTATATTATTTTATTATTATATATTTCCCCAACTCAACTTACATTAATATACATATTTTTTGCATAACCTTATGGACGTATGTACTGATCGAATTAATAAAGTTTTTAGTCCCTCATATAATTAAAAATGATGCGAGTATTTTCAGTTTCGGGTACTTAAAATACATGTTTTTAATCCTATTAGATTTTACAAAATAAATCTTTTAGTCATTCACATATAAATTACTGCACACTTTTAGTGCATTTTTATTTATTATTTATTATTATTATTATTATTATTATTATTATTTTTGAGTTAGTAAGGCCCCGTTTGGTATCAAAACTGCATCCAAATCTTAATTTGGATTGTGATTTTAAAATATTAAAATTGCATTGGAAATGAAAAAAATGTGTGTGAAAATGTTTATTTGGATTAATAAAAAATTATTATAAAATAAAAATGAGATCCAAACTTTGATTTAGATCATGTTTTCAAACAGAGCCTAAAATTCAAGGAACTAAAAAAATGTACATTTCAAATTTAAAAGATTTAATAAACGACGGCAGCACGTAGAGCTGGCAATTGGGAGGGAAATGGAGGGAACTAGAAGGGAATTTATTGGGTGAAAATTATTAGGTAGAGGTAATTAATTATCCATCTAATTTTAAGGTTGGGAGGGATTGGGATGGAATGGGATTTAAAATTCCCAAGTCCCATTGGGAATTTTAATAATACGGATCCCTATGGGATCTCATTAAGGTTCCATTTTAATACCCATTAATTACCCAAATAAAAGTAATTTGAATTTTTTTTTTACTATATTATATTATTATATGTACATATTGTGCACATATATTTGTATGCATATACGTTAACACACACACACACACACACACATATATATATATATATATATATATTAGGGATTCGGGTCCCAGTTCCGAGTCTCGAGTCGCGTCCGGGTCTCGGGTTAAGGTTGGAATCCTGATCAAGGGTCTGGGTCTCGGGTCAGGTTCGGGGTAGGATCAGGGTCTCGGGGTCCGGACGGGTCCAGTCCAGAGTTCGAGGTTAGGGTCTCGGGTCGTGGTTCGGGTCCCGGGCGGGGTCGGGATCTGAGTCTCGGGTCAGGGTCGGGATCAGAGTCTCGGGTCGGGGTCGAGGTCCAGGTATCGGGCCAGGGTCAGGGTCAAGGTCCATGTCTCAGTTCTCGAGACGGGGTTTGAGTCTTGGGTCGGGGCAAGGTCTGGGTCGAGGATCTGGTCGGCGTCCTGGTCTCGGGTCGAGGTTCAGATCCCAGGGCGAGGTCTGGATCGTGGTCTTGATTGGGGTTCGAGTCTCGATTCGAAGTTGGGGTTTGGGTCTCGGGTAGGGGTCGGGGTTCATGTCTTGGGTAGGGGTACAGATTCCGAGTTAGATCCAAGGTCTGGGTCCGGTAGTCGAGTTCGGGTCTTGGGCCAGGGGTCACTTCCGAGGTCCAGGGTCGGGGTATAGGTCTCGGGTCAGGTTTGGGGTCTGGGTCTCGGGTCGGGTTCGAGGTCGGTGTCTGGGTTCAAGTCCCGAGTCGGGGTCTGGGTTCGGGTCCTAGTTGGGGTACAGATCCCGGGTCAGGTCTAGGTTCAGGATCTTGGTCCAAGGCTGGGGTCACTGCCGAGGTCTGGTCGAGTTCAGTGTCGAGGCCGTTGCGTGATCGAGTCTGAGTCGAGGCGTGGTCGTGGTCTAGCCGAGGTCAAAGTCGAGGAAGGGTCGGGACAAGAGCGGTGGGTGGGGAAAATAAATTGAAAAGGGAGAAATTATGGGAAATAAAATTGGTTCCCATTGGATACCCATTTACCCAAAAACATGCTCCCATTGGGTCCTAGTGGCAACCCATTCCCTCCCGTTCCCCCCCCCCCCCCCCCCTATTCAACCCCAATGGGAATTTTTATTGGAAATTTCCCTCCCAATAGATATGGTCCCATTGGGTGCCCAATGGGAATGGAAATATTGCCTCCTCTAGCAGCACGTGTCGAGGGCTAACATATGGTTTCTAGCTTTTCCGGTCAAGGCTCAATATTTACGTGGCGTTTACTTAACGGCTTGCTACGGTTGAACACACGACCAAATATAAGAATGAACAAGAGAAATTGTTTTTTAGATTAATTAAAGATGAAATTGCATAATTTCAATTGTTGTGTTTGAGAGTTTAGAGCAATGAAAATACAGGGGAGAGGAAGATGAGGTCAGATTGAGGGAGATGAAGTAAGATCAGACCAGCCCTTAAGCTTGGGAACCTAGGCCACTGCCCAGAACCCAAATGCTTCAGTAGCTCAACGTCTACCAGCATAGAATTTCACAGAGACCTAAAATTACTCAAATTTTCTCTTTCCTAAACTAAGTTTTTTTTTTTTGTATCGCTAAAATTACGTAAATTAGAAAGACGATAGTCATGAATATTAACTCTTTTTCATTATTAGGTTACAATTTACAAACTCACTGTCACTCTTATGAGTGAAAATTTCTCAATATAGGCCCCTTTTTTAAAATTTTTTTTTTATTTTGCCTAGAAATCTCGTAAGTTTGAGAACCGGTGAATAAGATTGAGAGAAGCGAAACTAAGAGAAAAAGGAGAGAGATAGAGGAACGATAATTTGTTAACAAAATAAAATTTTTACTCTATATGTTAAAAAGTGTTATATAACAAGATAACACTAGCCATCTTCAAATACTATAATACATTTGAGGATACTAATAAGGCACTACATGGTAAGTTATCTTGAACTTAGGTTTGGAATATGAGTTGAAAAAATTACGTAAATGATGTTTTGAATTATAGTATGGTACTCTATAATAAACACAATTCTTTATTATGAGACTTATATTTCGAAGTCAAAAACACAATTCAAAACATGCTTACCAAATAACATTATGAAATCACATTAATTTTTTTTCTCAAACCAAGATTTAAATGACTTACGATACAGGGCCGAATAATTTACTTTGAGCTAATAATACTTATTAAACATGTGAACTAGACTTTTAGAATATCAGTGGGTCTTTCTAGACTATGACTAAATTCATTAACCATATTTAAATTTAATATATTAATTCTAACACAGATCTTCACCAATCGCAGCTTAAACCCAACAAAACTCTGTAGAAGCTTGGCAAATGGTCTCCATATATAATATGGGGTCCAACTATAATCATTTCACGTAATCATTCAATCATTAAATATTAGTATATGCAATTGTATAATGCAATTGCATTAGTAATCCATCATAGTCCATTATTTAGTGACTAAACGGTTCCATAAAGGGATTGTAGTATTTCCTTATAATTTGTTCAGGAAAAGGTTAAAATAAAAAAATTCTGGATTTTGGGATTTTGGGAAAGTACACATATTTCTCCTGAGATTTGGCAAGAATATCAATATTTCTGAATTGGTATGTAAAGCTAGCCAAAAGCCAATAATACCCTCAAAGTCTAACTGTCAATAGAGCGAAATGAATTTGTCCTTTCACCCAAATTTAGGGTACAGGTACTTTTTGTAAAACCTCATGTACAAGTGTCTGTACCTTTTCCAAGTCTTGCAGAAGTTTTGAATTTTTCTTTTCATTTTTTCCTTTTTTCTTTTAAATTATTTTTTACACTTGCATCTCCAAGATTCAAAACTATAATTTTAGGATTATAAAACCCTGTTGGTGATTATTGGCACTCATTCAATTGGGTGTTATAAATTGATATCTCCCCTTTTTAAAATCAAGGGATTTGTTCTACTTTTTTTTGTTCCACTAGAAAAGTTTAATTTCACAAATGTACAATCTTTTATGACTATTAATATATAATACTTAAAATAACTAACTTGGCACAATAATGTCCTCACTTTTTAAGTTTTGTTTAAGTGTGGACCGCATTAAAAAAATGAAAACTAGACTTTTTTATTAGAACAAAATAATTTTTTACAATAGATATTTATAATAAAAGAGATTAAGTATAAAGCTAATTGGCTATGTTTGGATTGTAACTCGAACTGGAAAATTGTCTTCTGGGGGAGTAAATTTTTTTAAGGAAATTGTTTTCTGAAAAATTGTGTAGTAAAAAGAAGAAAAAATGTAATGATGATATTAATTTTTGAAAAAGTAATGATAGACTCAACAATAAATCACAGCAACTTTTTGATGCAATTCATGTATCATGTATTCATTAGCCAATTATGTGATATTAATAGAAATGTAACCAATGAATACATACCACATGAGCTGCTATCAAAAAGTTGCTATGATTTGTTAATGAGTCTATCATTACTGTTTTTGAAATAAGGAGAGTATAAATTTAAACCGAATTTTATATTTTAAAATTTGAATCTGGTAAAATATACAAGTGTTTGGTTAATGGTTTACAGAGAAAAAATGAAAACAAACACGAAAATGTTATCAGTATGACACATTTTACTATTTACAGGACACATTTTTAAAAAATTGGCCCGTGAAATTACCAAACTGCCCTTCCCTCTTATAAAGTAAAAAAAATATTACTGCCCCATATTCAACCATTCCTTCTCCTTCTCCATTCGGGCGAAACATTCCCTTCTCCATCTCCTCCTCCGAATGCCGAAGCCGCTCCATCTCTGCCGACCGAGCTAGCTTCCTCGGCGACAACTCCTTCTCCAAGGCCAACCCTCTTTTGCATCTGAAAAAATCGGTTGGAGCATTTTTTTTTTTTTTGGAGTTTTTAAAATTTTTTTCAAAACTTGAAATTGCATTGAGTTGGTTGTTGTGAAGTTTATGGGCAGCAAGTTTATGAATGATTTTGGATGTTTGTTGCGTTTTCCGGCTATTTTGTGCATAATTAATGTGCAATTTTCCATGCATGTATGATTTCGGGCTGTTTTTGAATGGTAACTTTGTTGGGAATCTTGAAAGATTGCATTGTCTTGGTTGTGTCGTAATGTTTGTGTTTATTTTGCGTTTTCCGACTGTGTAGTTCACATTTTAGGCTAAATTTCGGGGTCGTTCGTCGAAAAAACAGTTTTTCGACGAACGACAGGGAAAATCGCTCATGTGGCCTTTTTTTAGGGAAAATCGCTTCCCCGAAGCGATTTTCCCGTGAAAATCGCCTAAAGGAGGTGTTTTTTGTTTGGAAAATTGCTTCAATAAAGCGATTTTCCTTTGAAAAATCGCCTAATCCAGGCGTTTTTTTAAGGGAAAATCGCTACACCGAGGCGATTTTCCTCTAAAAAATCGCCTGGATTAAATGATTTTCCCTAAAACAATCGCCTAATTCAGGCAATTTTTTTAGGGAAAATCGCCTTCCCTTAAAAAAATGCCTGAATTAGGCGATTTTCATTGGTCTGTCTAGCTTTTTTAATTTTTTTCCCTTTAATCTGTCGTTTGCTTTTGAATTTTTTTAAATATTATTCATTAACCTTGCAACCTTTTAATTACAGATGGAGGATAGATATAAAGGTAATATATTCGTAGGACGAGCAAAAGATTCAAATCCGGAGAGAGTAGTATTCCGGATATATCCCGGAGAGTGGTATTCCGGATAAATTCGGGGATATTGAAATGTCATAATGGGGCCGATCGCTTGAAAATTGGTCAGGTGATGATGACATGAAAAAGCCTGTAGAGGGGTCCGGTTTGTCCCATTTAGTACAGTGCATGCATTATGAGTTAGACGCCGCTCTGCTCTATGCCTTTGTATAGAGATGGCATCCGGAGACCAACTCATTCCACTTGCCATTCGGGGAGATGACAATAACACTGCATAATGCTGCCTACATACTGCGCATTCCGCTTGGGGGTAAGCCCATTTATGAGAAAACAAAGACTGCACAAATAGCGACGGATGTTGCAACTGTGTTGGGAAAAGATGAAGTGAAACTGGATAAGCCTGGATTTGTGAAGTTCACAAGCATTGAGACAAATTGTGCCGGTAGATTTGATCAAGTGAATGCTGCCTCAGGTTATTTATTATGGGTTTTAGATCTTTTCCTGTTCGTGGACAAGTCGAAAACCCACGTCTCTGCGCAGTATTTAATTTTCCTTCGCAATATTGAGAAAGTAAGTGAGTACTCATGGGGCGCAGCTTGTTTGGCGTACTTATATCGCCAACTTGGAAAGGCATTTAGGGCATAAAGTGCTCAATTTTTTGCTTGTTTGACTTTACTGCATGTTTGTCATTGTACATGTAGCTTTTCTTATTAGACAGTGCTGTATTTTGGGCAAACATATGTTTTAATTATTCTTCTGTTCATTCTTATTAGAGGTGGATATATGAATATTTCTCAACAGCCCACCAAAGAAGAGGCCGTGGAATACTGGATGGCCTGCAGCAATAAAATGGCACATTGATACCGGAAAGAAGCGTGTTACACAATATGATTTGGAGGCTTACAGGAGGGCGCTAGATGCATTGCAGCCAAACGGGGTAATATGTCCGTTCTGTGTGTTTGTAAATAGTTATTTCTCTTTCTGTCCTATCTTTGTTGATTCGTTTTACTGTTAAACAAGTTAATTGGATACCATTCGAGCCCAATTGGGCATTGGTCCATAAAATTTCCTTGTATATGGAGCTTATATATTGCGTTAACGTTGAAGAGCCCTATATGCCGGATCGGGTGTCAAGACAGTTCGGGTACGCCCAACAAATTCTCTTTCAAGTCTTCAAATCGAAAGAGTACTACAGAGGCCCAGAGACAAAAAAGTATGTATGCAAGTTCGTTGCTGATATCAGTGGTTAGGAAATATATCATACAAGGCTTCTGCGGGATATGAAGAGGGCCGATTATACTAACGAAGCATGCGAGGGTTACCTTGATTACTTCCGGTCACGGTCGCACGTTCGTGTCAGTAGGGGTCCGGTTGAGGAAAACACTCCTGATCCAACACAGTTGTCCCTCAATGCAGTGAGTTTAGGATTATTTTAGATTTTTTTTTTTTTTTTACCTATATATGTATTACTAGTTGCTGATTGGGTTAATAATTTTAATTGTTGCAGCGAATTCAATACTTAGCATCTCGGGCTGTCTTTTTTCATCCAAGGGTTGAACATGCGCTCAACCCTGAGACACTTAGGTAGGCTATTGCAGAAGTAGCTTATCATTTGGAGGCCCAGATGCCGGGACTCGAAAAACTTGCGAGAAGACCGCCTTTTGAGCCGTAGTGCATTGTCTTATAAGATTTTGATTCTGTATTTAGTGACTTAAATGTAATGGTAACCCACAGAATTTTTTCTTTCCGTATACATTTTGTATGTTGAATTAGTGCCTTAACTGAATTTTGCTGGTGAATGATTTAGAAATGTTAATTTAGTGATTCATTATATCGTCCGAACAAGGATTGATTGGCTCATATATAGGGGAGACTATGCCCAAATTTAGCGATGCTACACACACAAGTATAAAATAATATACTTAAACTTTGATGAAAAAGTACACAAATTTCTTCTTACTCCAACATCTACTTTTCAATACAAACCAAAACACACACTAAAACTTTTCAAATCAAAAAATATAATCCCTAACTGATAACTATCGTGGGTTGTGTGTCTATATTACCTATGCTATCGACCTACAGCCTTTGATAATTACCTAAGCGAGCTTGTAACCTGTCCTTCAACTCATCCATCATGTCTTCCTTATGGTGTCGCCACAACACACAGATTGGGGGCAACAAGATTTCACCGCTCGTCTCCAAACAAATGAAATGGTTGCCCCGGATATGACCCATAGTGATATACGTGTTCAGATCATCAGATACGCCGAAAAAGTGGAAGGAAGGTGCAACATTCCACTCCATAGAATGCGAATACCGTCTAGTAACTCGTGGCGACAAATAGGCCAAATAGATAAGTATCAAACCAAAACTCCTCTATTGCAAGACTTATATGGTAATCCAACAATGTATGAGTTTTATCGTACATTACTTCACCGAGAACTCCAAACCATAATGAGGCATACGCGTGAAGTTCAAGTAACAGTTCCCGCCGGACTTGCTACCAAAGTGACTCGTCACCATGTACGAATCTAGATATTACCCTAAAACCACAGTGTCCATCCCCCATTATATTTTTATAATCCACAACATAATCGAACAGAAATTGTTTTACCAAAAACGGCAGGTTGAAAGGCGAGTTGGATTCGTTAGAAGTCATTCGATTCCTCCTGGTTGATGACCCAGTTGACCTGCTACGCCCTGCACATATTATTCGTATGCATCAAACAATAGATTCATCAAAATAAAAAAAAGTGACCAACAGAAAATTGAAATGGACATGGCAAACTATATGTACCTCTGCCTCTGCCTATGCCTGCAACCCTCTCGGCATGTTAGTAGCCCGATAGATCTCGCTGCGTAGAGTTGTTTCTCGGCCTTTCCCTATGTGGCCTTTGTATCGGATCAGCGAGGTCAACAATCTCTGGATGCAAAGTGCTATGCATGACAACCGCTACTCTGTAAATGTCCGCAAGAGGACGTTGCGAGGCCTCAACATACATCTCATGCTGTCGCCCTTGTGCTGTTTGCCTTTTCTCATCGCTAGGCATGTTTCCCTCTATTTCCCTCGTCCAAAGATAGGGTCCTCCAGAAGAGATCAACATCCAAAGGATCAATAGGTCTGTAATTGCTGACCATTTCAACCATCTGATGTGCACACGGCAAGCCATAGCTGGTTCGTATTTCACAACCACACAGCTCACTATTTGCCCCATAGATTGCACTTCTCTTTTTGTATTCATTTAACAACAACAGTATGGCATCTTGCGAAACTCTGGCATTGATCCTACTATACAACAGGTAATTGGTTTCTTGCAATGTTTTGCTCCGAGATGCCTCCATTTTACTACAGATCTCATCAAAATGTAACTTTATCATCTCATTTATGCCCAGAAAATTTGTAGAAAATGATCCTCTGTCAGTTTTAATGGCACGCTTCAACATTGCGTGGCACCCTCAACCCTGCAGAGATAAAAAAAACATACAAAATTCTTTAAATCGGAGAATAATGTATAATGGAGTCGTATCTATAACTATATGTGACGGAAGTTAATAGATTCTCACATGTTGTTTGTGCGCCCTCCATAATGTTTTATTTATTTAGTCCAGAATGAGACAAACTTGGTCTTGTGGGGATCCAACCATGTCTGGTGCATATAATTAACCACAAATATCCACCGGCCTCTATATTTAGTCTCAATGATTTCCACAGCTTTTGTGAACTTTTCATACGTTAGAACACTCATCACTCTTCTCCACCGACCTTCAAACTCTTCTAATATCTCTTTGTCCATACACACAGTCAGTGCTTTCTTCTCTATATTTATGGCTATATGCCTTTTGCATAATAGTTGTTTAGAATCGGGAAAAACATGGTGCACAGCTTTCAGTAGAGCCAACTCTATGTCAGTCATAACAACATGTGGATATTTCACTAGATCAAAAAGTTGCCTCAATCTAGTCATAGCCGAAAAATAAGTTACATAGGTCTCATCCCTCAAGAAAGCAAAAGCAACATGAATCTATTGATTTGTCAGAACATGAGCGACTATCTGAAGCAGAGGCATGTCATACCGGTTGGTCTTGTATGTCGTATCCATATACAATACATAAGGAAACGTATGAAGTAGACCAAGAACATCCTCATGCGCGAAGAACACATTTTCAAGAGCATTACGCTCATCTTCTGCTGTGTACCAATAGTAATACCTGTAATCCTGCATCAGTTTCAAGAAGTACTGTATAGTACTTAAATCTCCCCTCTTGTCTCTTCTAACTTTTGCCGTTTCGTTGTACACCTGTTTGATACGTGTGACATTAGTCGCATTATTAGATCGCAGTTTTGCCAACATCTGCTTCGGAGTCAAATTTATCTTCATCATTTCTGAAATTTTCTCATTTTCCTCTTCATTCAACTTGGAGTGCTTTTGATGCCAGTTTCTAACAAGGGGTAATTCATGATTGTGTTGACATTTTATGGCACTCAACTTCTAGTTACCCCCACTAATTTCTTTTTCTATTAGTTGAAATAGACAACCAATCAGCTTGCTACTTATGTTGTTACGACCTATTTTCCCAACATCTAAGGGTGCTTTGCTTCTAACTTCCCCCGATCTATCACAACCTATATCAACTCTCCCTCTTCTCCCTTTTAGAGGACCCTTTCACTTTTTAGAAGAAGTTATTTTAGTATCAAAATGATGCTCGGTTGCTCTGGTTTCAACCCAACCAATCAACTCAGCTCTAGTACTGAACTCTTCCTCAGTCTGAAATACATCTCTGTAATCTGGAAAGATGCGATCATCCACAAAACGCAGAGCCTGTCAAGAAAACAAAATATGACACTAGATATCACTGAAATCAGGGGCGAAAACTGAGTAACGAGTAGAATCGCCCAAGAGGGGAGATTGTGTGGGGTTTAATCGCCCCTCCTGGGCGATTCTATGGGGTAGAATCACGTAGGAGGGTCGATTAAACCCCATAGAATCGCCTAGGAGGGGCTCCTGGGCGATTCTACAGAAACAAAACGTCACAGGACACCGATTTTACCCAAGAAAATCACTATCGTGCGATTTTGTATAAGAAAATCGCCCCATCGGTGTCCTGTGGCGATTTTACCATATAAAATCGCCTACTTTGGGCGATTTTATCTGGTAAAATCACCCTATGCAGGCGATTCTCCTCCAGTGAAAAAAATCCAAAAAAAGGTGCCTCCTTTTGTCCATACCGTGTAATATGGATCTTCATTTGCATTACCGTCCATGATACGCAAGCAAAATTCAAGTATTTTTGATATAATGGTATGAATGTATGGTTTAAGGGAGAAGATTGAGTGGAAATGGGAGAGAGTAGAATGAGGGATGAAGGTAACCCCAATGGTGTTCTTGATGAATAAGGATAAAAATGGAATGTGAGGGTAGAAAAGTTGAGTCAATTTTTTTTATAAAGTTATAAACTATCAAGGGTATTAATGTCTTTTTATCACTTAAAATTTTAAAAAGTGTCCTGTGTTTAGTAAAATGGTTCCTGCAATTAACATGCCCCAACAAACATAGCCTACATCATGAGACTTTTTCTAATTCTTCCGATAAATTAAGAACAGAACATACCTTACTTACCTGCTCTTCTTGCCAACATAAGCTGGGTTGATTACTGCAAAATCCAAATTTGGAGTTGCTACCGGATGTCTCCACCCCATTCCTATCTTGAGGTCAATTTTGATTTTCGCTACAGATCCACGAAGCAAATCCATCCGCTCCGGAAAATTCTCTATTGACAATACGTTAGTTGCCACAAGAACAATAGTATCCCCATCGTCTTCTTCCCAAGCATTGATCGTATGAACAATATTGAGTCCTGGAACATCGAACCACTTCATCTCCAATTCATCCTTTGCATACCTCCGAATAACTCCGACCCGAGTCACTTTGCTCATATCAGTGCCTACTGGCGACTTGCCCGCCATAATATTCTTAATGCATATCTCAATCTGGATGTCACAAAATGCAGCATAGTTTCTGGTGATGGCGAAGTCATGAAAGAATGTTGGACGATCTATGGAGTCGATTTTCACGTCGGGTTCTTTCATTCTATCGGGATTGATTCTAAAGAACGTGAGGTACAGAGGGATTTGTCCATTACTAAAAGCAAAATCTTCCCCTGTTTCTGGATCAGTTTTGGGATGTGCAGTCATCCTGGTTGTGAGCCTACCTGCAAAATCATGGCGGCCAAGAGTGATAATATCTCCATTCTGGGCTAACTTTATTTTGTAAGGAAGATCAGCTTCAAACAAAGCGTAAAGTTTTCCTCCGAACAGAGCTAAGCTTGTGTTAGCCAGGCCAAATCCATTTGCGAAATTATATTTTCCAGTGACTATTCTCGCAGCAGCCAGTGCGCATCCTCCCGCGCAAGCCGCAAGGCTGTGGAAGCCGGAGAAGAAGTTGGGAGTCCGTGGTAGACCCGCATTTCTTTCAGTAACGTACTTGTAAGTTTTGACAAATCGACTGCAAAATGTGGCTTTGCCTCCGGAGATTTTAATGGAGTGAAGCATTCCATCACCGTTGAATAAGTGGTAAGGGCCTCTGGGGATGAATTGAGGATTTGGGCCATTGCGGATATACGTGCCGCTGAGGCACGCGGGAAGGGAGCCTTCTGTTATGGTGCATTCCGTCGGTGGGAGGCTGAGAGCTCATCAACCGGGCAAAAGTTGTCTGGGAAAACATCCCTAGGATGATCCACCAAAGGATAAAGTGGAGTATGAACATGTGTTTTTATGAAGTCATCAACAGGTTTGACGAATTTTGATGGAAATGATCGTTTAGTATTCGGAAATAGTGAGGAAGTTTGGGTGTTGAGAAGCTGAGTTGATAATTTATGGTGCAGACAAGGGCTTTGAAAAACTGTCGGATTCGATTTTGGTGATGACAGAGGAGGGAAATGAGAGGACAAACGATACATTTTCTCAGAGCCAATTGAGATATTAATCATGGTTGTCTGGGCCGGACCGGACTTTGAACCGGTAAGGCCAAGGGTTCGCTCGAACCGGGAATTCGACTGGTTGAGTCGGAGTCTAACCGGATCATATAATATATAAATAATATATTAATGATTAACATGCTTTAATTTTATTATTTGTGACATTTAAAATTTTTTTTTTCACAACAATTATATATTTTTGCAAATTTTACAACTAAGTTAAACATGAAAATTCATTATTATAAAATCCAATAAGTAAATCAACTATAAAATATTTCTTATTTTCTATTAAAATATATAAAATTATATTATTACATTTTTATTAGACAAAAAAAAAGGATAAAATTTAATGTAAAAAAAATTAAATGTATTTTAAGTTAACTCATGAATAAATTAAACAAATTTTAATTGAACTGAAAACAACTAATAAAAATTATGATAGTATTAATTTTATAAATAGTAAGGAATTATAATAAAATTAACATTAGTTTGGATGATCCAATTTATAGATTGTTAGAAAGTTCATGATTCATATCAAAATGAGTTAAAACAATAAGTTAAACAAAAAGTGAACAATGGCATAGTGATAAGTACTCATGTTTCTATGTGAGTGACCAAGGTTCAACACCTAGTGATAGCAAAATTTGGCAATAGTTGTCAAATTTTGAAAAAAAATTTAAAAACCCGGTTCCCCGCCCGCCGGTATTCTAAGTGGAACCACGTACGTTATTCTACTCTAGGAATCCGGTCCGGCCCAGACAACACTGATATTAATTCAACTCCTCAGAAGAGAAGGCAAATAAAGGAAGGGAAATAAATACTATTGGAAATACTAAGTGGACCCACGTACGGTATTCTACTCTAGGAATCCGGTCCGGCCCAGACAACACTGATATTAATTCAACTCCTCAGAAGAGAAGGCAAATAAAGGAAGGGAAATAAATACTATTGGAAATACTATGTGGACCCACGTACGGTATTCTACTCTAGGAATGAGTTAGTGTCCAACAGTAGTGATCAATGTTTAACAAACCGGATCGGACGACGAACCGGTCCACCTTAGGGGTCAGAGTTCAATCGGGGTTCAAGGGTCGAACCGGCGACATCATTATGATTTCATAAATATAATTAAAATATTATATTTTTTATAATTAATATATAATTAATTTGTATAATACTAAAAATATATTTTTAAGAGGGATAATAGTAATAATAATATAAAATTTCAAATGTCCAACTTTATGTATGAGTATACTTAGCTTAATGGCTAATTTAAGTGTTTTAAGAGCTTTCCTTTCTTGAAGACGCGGGTTCGAATCCCTCCATGGCACAATTAATCTTTAGATTTGTTTCAAGTCTCCCACATTGGTTGTAGACAAAAATAAGTTCCTTTATAAAAGGAGAATGGCTACAAAAACAATGCGAAAAAAATGAAAGTACCAAAAAAAAATAATAATAATAATAATCATTTTGAAGGCCGATTCATCAGTTCCCTGTCAAACCTTGGTTTTGACCAGTCTAACCGGGTTTTGACCGAAAACCATTTTTCAACTAGATCGGACCGGACAGATGGCTGGTTCCCAGTTAACCCAGTCTGGTTTGATTAATTAAACACTGGTTGTGATGCATAAAGATCAATTAAACACGGCTTATTTCCTTTACAAAAAAATTAAGCGAAAAAAATAAGCTTATTGCTTCTCTAATGTTCCACGTAACAATTCTTTAAATAATTAATATTTGATTTCAACTACCATTTTTATTTTATTCATGTTGGTTTTTTTTAATAATATTTATATTGATTATCTATAAATAAATTATTATTTTATTTGTCTTCATTTTTTCATCATAATATTGTTAAATAAAATTGAATTTATTTATTTTTTTGTTTTTTTGTATTAAAAAATTATTTAATAAATTATATCATTTACATATTTTTATAAATCTCATTCATACGATATTTTTATATTACTTATATAATTTTATTAATTATATATGAGCTTTATTGTAAAATTTTAATTTCTTTTAGACGGCAATAAATGATTCATTTTTCAATAGGAATTTTAATAAGTTGTAATAATTTTTTTAACAAAATTTTTATCATCCAATTTAGTGTGTTTTATGTTATTTTGTTTCCTTATGTTTTTCATTAATCATAATTTATGTTTTATCATAAAATATGATATTTCGCATATATATATATATAAAAAATTTAACGTGAGGGTAAAATGGTATATTTTTAAGATTTTAGCATTAAGATTAGCATATTTACCAAACAAGATCGAGTGATTAAGTATTATGATTCAGAAATTCGGAAAATATATTTCAGCATTAAGATGTCAAGTGCTTAATCAATTCAGCATTATGGTTTTAACATTAAGTATTCAGATATAAGCATTATTTTTTATCAAACGGATCATTAGAGTCCCCTCCCACAACCACTGCCTTGGATGTAATAGATATATAAGGATATATTCAAAAAAAAACTTTTACTCTTCACCTCTCCACGATTGCATTTATCCATTTTACAACTATCACTTTTCAAATAAGAAATAACACTATCAAATCTTATAAGTACATCACAAGTAGAGATGGCCACGGTTCCGGTTCGAACGGGAACCGACCCGGAACCGGACTCGCCTCTGGCAGTTAAGGTTCTAGTTCCTCTTGTCTGAGAATCGAGAATTGGTGGTTCTAACCCTCCGGTTCTAATGTGAGAACCATAAAAATAATAATTTTTTCATTCCTCTTGTACATATTCGAACACTCGACCCTTTGCTAGAATTGAAAGGCTTTAAGCAAAGTTGATTAACCACTTCAACTATTTACTTTTTTTGAACTTCTTTCTTATAATTATAATTATTTTATATGTTTAACATATAATATATATAAACTATTTTTTAATATATATATATATATTATAATAATATATAAACTAATAGTATACTTTATATATATATTATTAATATAATATAAATAAGCCTTAAATTAAATTAGATCCAACCGCAACTTTCGCAAATGATGAAGATGAATTATATTGAATATTGAAGATGCTTTTATTTTGTAAAAGTTTAAATGCTTCAAAGTTCAAACTCTGATTTCTCGCGATTTATAACAAGGCATCACTCTCTTGATTTTTTAAAAAAATAATAATATATTGAGGTATTATTCATCTTTAATTATATATATTTTTTCACAATTTATTTTTGTATCTTTTATTATATAAATCATTTAATTGTTTAAATGTATGTACCGTCGCTACAGATTTTATTTTATTTTTGTAATTTTAATTATTAATAAATAATTGAGTTATTAATTGAGTCAAAATAAAATAACATTTATAAGTTAAAATTATTAAATAAAAAATTTGTTAAATAAACGGAAAAGATTGGAATCGGAATTGGAACCGTGACAGAACCGGAACTGGCAGTTCCGGAACCGGCACGAAACCGTCCCCCCAAGGTTCTGGTTCGGGTTCCGGTTCCACTCAGTCATGAACCGTAACCGACGGTTCCAGAACCGTGGCCATCCCTAATCACAAGTATCATTTTATATAATATCTCCATCAATTTTGACGGCTATATTTTTTCAAGATGTGATCAAACGTCTGTGCAGGCTCGCGTCATTCCGAAAGCCGCACATATAAATCAGCTCAATACAAGTTTTTGCGTCAAAAATTATGTGTGTACTTAAATCACGTCTTGATGACCCCCTTTTCCATCCCAAGTCAAGCCGGCCTACTTCTGTTAATACATTGATTCCCAAGACTTAAGAGTCTATTTTTCCAGAAAAAATCTGTGGAATTTATGAAAGATGACTGATTCAGTAGAATTAATTCCATAGTGTTATGTAATCAAAAATAAAATAAAACGATATGGAGGGTTAATCAATTTCAGAGTAGAATTATTTTGAGCATCAACACCAAAGTAGATTATAGAAAACTCAACAAAATGGCCAAAAAATGTAAACCATGAGGGTTTGATTTATTTATTTTTTGCCTGGTAAGAAAAAATAAACGAAGCGAAATTTGAAAAAATCCTGTCGGGTGGTCTGGGGAGAAACACTTGAACTCGTTCAAGTCTTTCATCCGTAATGGAATTTCTGAGGTTTAAAAATTAAAAGAAAGTAAATAGAATAAGAAAGATAAAAAGAAGTTAATTGAAGTCTTGGGAACGTGTTTTTCAGTGCTGAAGGATTATTTGCAACCAAAGTGATGAAAATTTACTTACGTACTATCCTTATTTGAAAAATAAAAAATTTAAATAATAAACTAACTTTAGCTAAAATCCATGTTGATTATCAAATTTTAGAAGATTTTTTTAGGAACACATTTAGAAAAAAAAACTGCAAGAATTGCCATCCGTGAGGATTACTGAAAAAAAAAATATATTAGTACTCGGGCAAGAATATTCCGAATGGGGAATATACATGACAGAAAACCACATGGAGTGAACCCACAAAAACATAAAATGTCAAGAAAAATTCAGATGCATGCAGAACAATAAATAGAAGGATGTCGGCTCAAGAGAAACACAACAACGAACTGCACATTATTAACTAGTACTTTTAGTGTTTTTTTTTTTTTTTTTTTTTGCTAGTAATTTTTCTTACTTTAGTTTTCTTTTGTGAAAGTCCTTTTCTCTTTTCATGATAGAATTTGGTTTCTCTTTTTAGCAGTGTTTGGTTCATTATTGAAGTGTTTTTTTTTCTTTACTTTTGTTGTCATTTATTTCAAATCTATATATGCAAGTAATATTGATTGCGGCAATTTTAGCATGTACTAGTTATTTATTTTTATGTATTTTTCAAATTTGTATTGGCTTACATACCATTATTTATTAACCTACACATAAAACTCTTTATTTCCTACTACAATAAAACCTTTATAAATTAATAATGTTGGAACCATGAAATGTTATTATTTTAGAGATATTTTATTTAATCGATAAATTAATAATTTCTTAATTTAAAGAGTTTTTCAATTTCTGTAAACATAAATTCAAATCAATTCAATACGTACAAGTTAGTTTTATTTTTATAATTTTTTAACTCTTGCATATTCAAGGTTCGAACCATAAATTAATTCTGGGATACAGGTCCCTTCAATTACCCACCACCCCAAACCTCCCCCCATCTGTACATGTTGGTTCTATCTATGGATTCATGTATTAAAATTAGTATAATTTAGATATTCACAATATACAAATCAGTTGTATCAACGAGTTTATTGTACATTATAATAGTGAGAAAGTACTCGATTAAGTGTATCAAAGTCAAAGTGGCACTGACTATTCACAATGTTTGTTGCAATTTGTGAATTTGACGTTGGAACTTTTGGATGCAATTAGAAAGTTAGAGTAAATTCACCTTATATTTAAATTTCAAGAAAAGACAAACAACAATAGATGTATATTCTAATCAATTATACTAATTATATTTGTAATTTTTGAGAATCATTAATTTATGATATTGGCAAGACTATCTATTTATATAGATATCTTTCTAAAAATTATTATGTTATTATTTTATTAAAATTTACAATTTTTCGAACTAATCTAAATTGGGACCGGAGAAAAGTATTATTTTAGAGAGATTATTAATTTAAATAGTACTAATTTATAGAGATACTGTATGTCATAGTGTAGGAATATAACGGTCATATGACTTATTTCTAAGTTTAGAAGGGCTTTTGATCCATTTAATTTATATAATATACTGTATAGAAAAAAAAAATTCAGAATTATAACAGCCCTAGAAATTTGAATAGTATTATTGAGGCAACCGTACTGTTTTTGAAACTTGTCGGCAGTCTTTGATGAGTCAAGACAGAAACAATGAAGCCTATGACCCATTCATTCACCAGAGGGAGAAAGAGAAGTTTACAAAAGAAGCAAGTTTAGCATACGGAGCTTTGCTGGTACTTCACCTAGCTGAAAAGGAGCTTTGGGGAGGTTTTTCGATAACTTGGGCATGTTCTCTTTGTTTGATTTCCAAAATATATTTTTGGAAAATACTTTTCTAGCATAAAAGTATATTAAAAATGTAAAATTGGATAGCTAAATAGTAAAAAATTATATTAAAACCAAAACCAAAACAAAACCAATCAAAAACTATTAGGAAAAAACATCCTCTCAAGATCTTTGAACCACTTGTTGAAAGAAATATCCCAAAAGAACACTGTAACGGAATTAAAAACAGTCAAAATAGAGGTGGTTTTATCCATTGACGTAAGACAAAGCCATCTGGTCCCAACTAAACTGGTGGCTATGTATGCAAATCCAACAAAAAAGCCACCGGTTAGCGATAACCGATGGCATTTTGGAATCATTTTGGGCATTTTCTTTACTAAAGATTTGAGACCAGGGTTTGACCCAAAACAAAACCAAACCGTTGTTCTCTAACTTAGTTTTGAAACCAATTCTAAAACCGCCGCCGCCACTCACACCCCAACCGCCGCCGCCGCCGCCTGCAATCGCCGTCCTCAATCGTGTTCGGCCCATCGCTATAAGCACCCACCGACGTGGCGTTAAGGCCCTCCTCAACGAAAAAATCCATATCCTACCCTAAATAATTTGAAGAGGAAAAAAAGAGAGACCAAAATAAAAAATAGAAAAAAGAAAATTATTATAGTTGAACTGCGAGTCGTCGGCGACACGGGGGCATATCGGCAAAGTTTTATCTTTTTGGGAAGTAATTGCTCTCCTACTTGGAAACTTGGTCTAATTGGATTGGTTTCTCTTCAACTTTATCCATTTGGGATTATTAATTTCGCCGAGAAATCAGTCTACCCACCTCGTCAAAGCTCCGGGAAGGTAGAGTTGATTGTTTTTCTTGGGTTTTTGGGATTTTGATTCAGATTTTAAGCTTTGAAGTGCGCGTATTTGGTTCCGATTTCTTCTTGGCTCGATGTTTTAAACTTGTGTTATGTGAAATTTAGCTGTTTCCATTGAGATTTACTAGGGTTATAGTGGAAGTATTTTGGGGATTTTGGTATGGAATGTAAAGGGTGAGAGAGTAGGAGGAGCTTCATTGAATATGCTTTGAAGGACAATCGATTTATGCTTTCAGGGGAGGGGGCGGTGAGGGGGAGGGGCAGGGGAAGTAGGGAGGGTGGTGGGGTTGAAAACCATTTTGAGAACGTTTTTCTTTGTTTTGGTTTGAAACCCATTTGGTTCAAACTTGGGTAAAGAATAGGCCTTATATATAAAAGCCACCGGTTTTTTATAATCCGGTGGCTTTATCACACCCGGTTTTATGCGATTTTGTAGTAGTGTTACTCTTAGAGTAACACTGCTATTCTTGAAGAGTAGCACAATAAAAATACAACTAAGGTAAACCTAAGAGGGGAAGGGTAAATTAGGTTTAAAAACAAACTTAAGCAAACAAAAATCTTTTTGTGATTTGTGTGTGATTTTAAGCGTAAAGCAATAAATAAAACAATTTAAAGAATACACAAGAATTATAGTGGTTCAACTTTCCATCCTCAAGGAAAATCTACTCCACTTCCAAGCAAAATGTTTGGTTCTAATCTCCCAATAAGATTCTTAAAGGTGAATCTTAAACCTTACAAGTTAACCCAAGGGATTACCTTATAGTATACTCAAACTATAGGTAATCTTTTAGATAATCCCCTTGCTTAGACATTTTCAACCTCTTGAAAGGATTCAAGACCTTCCTCTAACCCTTTTACAAAGTATGAAATTAATGCTATGAAAATAGCTAACTATTACAATTAGGATTTTCTATTCTAGCATAAGTTTGAAGTAAATTGGTAGAATTTTGAAATGATCTTTGAGAGCTTTTTAACACTTGAAATTGAGTATAAAATAGATGGAGAGGGGTGGTATAAGTGTTATTCAAGTGGGGGTATTTATAGGAGGAGGTCACCCTTCAAATTGTGCAAAAAAGGGGCAAAAAGAAGCCAACCCGAAGGCCTTGTGACAGGCCCCGCAACAACCGCCGGCCTAGCCTCCGCACGTGGGGCACAGCGCTTTCTGCGCGTTGATAATGTCCGTTCTGCCATAGGGTCAGGCTCATTGGACCGGAGGGTAGCTGAGAGTCTGCTCGGGCGGAAGGGCTTCAAGTACCTGTCAAAAGAGAGAAAACCATCAAAGGATTCTGGAATCTTATCCCCAGAATAGTCTCCGACGGTCAAGTTAGGTAGGAGCAAATTGTGAGTAAAAGTCATAAACCAGAGTGAGAATGGAACCCTTTAATTTAAAGGTATTCAATGTATTTATGGGAGGTCCTCTTGGAGTTGTTGGAGGATCTCCCCAAATCAAGGGGGTGTCATCTAAATATAGCAATAGTACCTCTCAACAGTGTTGGAGGATACTATTTGAGAGTCATAAATAGTGCCAGAGGATACTGTAGAGCAAGGTGAGTGTGTGGCCCTTGTGGGCCTGGGGTGATCTTCTTGGACCAGGTGGACCTCATGGGGTCCACTGTATTCTTACACACTATTAAGCCCCCCCAGGCCGGAGGGACCATTGGGCTTGACTTGTCATTTCGTCAAGGATGGAAGGACGGTGGCTGTGGCCTGGGAATGGAATCATTAATTCAAGATAAACGTGACATGGTAAATGATCGAGGGAGAGTCTGAAAGAAGAAATAGAATTTCGTTGGAAATTGCGACAAAATGATTTATGAGTCAATTAATGACAGGCGACGTTGCGAGTTTCAAGGAAACGCATCTTTTAATGTGACGAATTGAAGTATGTCGTTCCGTCTTCAGTTAGATTACAACTATTTTTCTTTTTTAGGTTTTTAATTAATGGGCGGTCGATTCATGGTTGTATGGCTTTAAGGCCCATCCGCCTTCTATATAAATGAGGGGGGTAACTTTTTGAAAATCACTTTTCACTTTCTGACTCTCTCTCTAAGTTTTACTTGTGAATTTCTAGTGAGAGAGGCTCTGGATTTCTCGAGTTTTAAGTTTTCCAAAATTGCTTTGTGTTTATTTTCTGGTTGGAGGTTTGTTTTTCAAGTTCGGGCGGACGGTAGTTTTTGGATATCGAGGTGGGCTGGGATTTTAATATTTGAGACGGAGGATTCTTTCTCATCAGGTATTTTAGTTTTCATGTTCCGTTTTGCCTTCCGTTTGTTTTCCATTTTTCTATGTTTGTTGTTTTAAGCATTTTTATTCATTTTGTGTACCTTCTATCTATTCTTTGTTTGTTTAGCATACCCTTATTTTTGTTTTTAATTTTGGTTAGACCGGATGGGTAAGGCCTCTGTTGTAGGAAAGGGTACTGGTATGGAACATTATAGGTCTAATTTTGGGCCTAGGCAATTGGCTTTCTTTAGGGATAGATTTAAACTGCTTGAATCTGACTATGATTTTCGGACCGTAGATAATGATCATATGTTGGTTACTAGTCCCCCGGAGGGATATGTTACCATTTTCGAATAAGTTTTTAAAGCTGGTTTGCGTTTCCCACTTTAGTCTTCCAAATATATAGGGTGAATTACATTTTTCCCCTTGAAGTTTGGGCAGATTACAAAATCACACTCCTTGTCTGGTTAAATAACAAAAACACCCTTTGACTAGTGTGCGAGTTACATTTTCCCCTTTGAGATTTGGATAAATGACAAAATCATCTTCATAGTTTGGGTAAATAACATAAACCCTCTTTGACTGGTGTGCGAATTACATTTTTTTCCCTGAGGTTTGGATAAATTACAAAACAATCCCCTTATTTTTGTTATAAATTCAATCAATTTTTAAATTGAATGATGATGTAAATAACTATATATTTGGAAGACTAACATTCTTATCAAGGTCCAACTTTGCCACTAATGTTTTTTTAAGTCCAAAAATGCCACTGACGTTTTTAAAAGGGGTCCAACTTTGCTACTAATATTTGTTTTGGTCCAAAAATGCCACCGATATTTTTAAAAGAGTCCAAATTTGCCCCTGTATCTTTGTCTCCATTTTAAGCAAATTATTCTCCCTAGGAATCTTATTAAAATCCCTCCGATCACTGGAGGGACTAGGACGGAGTCCAACAACTGTTTCTCCGGCAGCACATATTCGCCGATTCGATTGCTCCCTATCCCTGACAGGTCGTCTGCTCTGGTGTGTCAGGCCGGCAAGGGCAAAGCCTCGCGAGAGACGGTGACTATAGAATGCACTAATTGGTTTAAGAAAGATGTGGAGAAGAGGTCCAAAGGCGTCTCTCGATACACCACTCAGAAGAACTGGCGAAACACCACCGGTAAATAAGAATTGGAAAAATTTTGCCCTCACTGCAACAAGCATACAGTTCATGCGGAGATTAAGAAGTAGCGCTAATCTAGAGCTCTTTCTGGAAAGTTTGTTGATTGCGATTTGATTTCATGCGTGTTTTTGATGTTGTTATGTATCAATTATCATCTCTTCTGTTTGTAATATATTAATTTGGTACTAATATTGATAATATGGTACAATTGTTGGACTCCGTCCTATTCCCTGCGGTGATCGGAGAAATTTTAATGAGATTTCTAGGGAGAATAATTTGCTTAAAATGGAGACAAAGATACAGGGACAAAGTTGGATCCTTTTAAAAGCGTCGGTGACATTTTTGGACCTAAAAAAATATTAGTAGCAAAGTTAGACCTTGAGAAGAACGTTAGTGGCAAAAATGCACATTTGCCCTTTTTTTTTATTTATTTACTTTCAAAATAAGTCACAAAATAAAGCTCTAGTTCTTGTTTCAACTAAAACAGAACACACATCTAACTCCCTATCATACTTTAAAATAAGAAAGGCTTTTAACCTTTACAATCAGAGGCGAAACACAGCTCAGGCTCAGGTTTACACCAAAACGGAATACATATTTAGCTCTTAATTACATTTTAAAACAAGAAAGACTTTTAATGTCAAAAATCTGACCCAAAACATAGCTCAAGTTTATGTTTAAGCTATAATAAAACGCAAAATTTAGTTCCTAATTATACTTCAAAACAAGCGAGCCTTTTAGGTTTTAAAATCAGATGTGAAGCACAGCTCAAACTCAAGTTTAAACTGAACCAGAATGCAACACTTAGCCCCTAATTACATTTTAAAATAGGCAAGACTTTTAACTTCTTTAAGAAAATGCTCAATCAATGTGCTGCAATACACCAACGAGTTTGATTGAATGGATTTATGAGATGTCTAGTTTACAATAACTTCACATCTAGAAGATAATGCTTCCCAAAACCATACATGAATGATCAACGCACAAAGCTGACTAATAATGGTATCAAATTGAAGTGTCGTCAAATAAGAACAAAAGGAGGCAGCATGCTAATTACACTAAAGATGAAGTGTCTAACAGAATTCCTCAAGAAGGAAAACATCCTACAAACCTAAGCACCATGACAGAACTAACATAACTTCAAGATTAAGCATACTTTCACATTTTACTAGAGTAAAAATCATTGATTGCAAAATAAAAAGAAATCCTTGAACTGAATTATCAATGTCATTCCCAAATTTTCAGCACTAAAGTGATTAACAAACACATTTAGCCAACAAGAAAAGAATAACTTTGTCAAGAAGGACATTTTCTCTATTTCTTCTACTCTTCAAGTTTTCATCCTCCTAAATTAGCTGAATGTTCTCAGCTCTAAAGTCATACGTTCAGATTTTCTGCGGTCTAAAATACTACATGAAAATCAATTTACAGCAGCACATAAACATCTTTAAACATCACATGGTTTTTTATTTTTTATTTTTTTCCAAACTTTTCCATACCCATTCAACAAAAGGTTTTACAATTAAGATTCTCAAAATAGCACCTCAAACCAGTCCAGAAAAGTTACACAAGAAATCCAAGTCAAAATTCAATCGGTCTCTCTTTTTTGAAGCTTCAAAGTGAATATTAAAATTCCCACTCTATCATGAAATCGACCAAACTCGCATTTTGATAGGATAAAATCATTTCCAGAGACAACCTATTACATAAAGAACCATGCTTTAACATCAAATAGGCAAGATTTTAATTTCCAAAATTCAAACCCACGAGCTCATCAAAAGGAATTTCAACTGTCACAAATTTTGAGTAATCTAGCAATAGCATGCTTTCACAACTCAGATTCACCAATATAAATTCCAATGCCATCTCAATGTGAAATATTTTTACTAGATAAACATGATTGCACCTCAATTACTTAATGCATGCTCAGCTTTCAACAAACAAAGTTCAATTTGAAGGATCCTACCTCATTGATGTTTAAAAGCAGTCTAATTCCATCCTTCCAAGATGCCAAGAATCCTATGGTGTCCAATTCCAGCCTTCTCACGTTTTGCTTTCATTTGATTTCTCTTTCCTTTCTTTTGTTTTGTTTAACGGGTCTTGGTTGTGAGTGAGGTTTTGATTTCGACCGATTCAAAAAGAAGGGAAGAGTGCTATGTACTATCTTTGGAGAAGAAGCTACTAACAGTGCATGTGGGTTTGGTTGCGGAGCCACGGAGGTAGAGGTGGAGAAGATGAAGATTCAGGGAGAAGAAGGGGAGAGAGAGAATGTGAGCTAATTGTTGAATTCTTTCCTAATTTTCCTATACACGCATTTTACTAATTTTCCCCAATTTAGGTGACATTCGACTTACATGCACAATGACACCAGGTCAAGTCCTTATTAAAGTTTTAATTGATTTATCTCCCTTCCCATCAATTTAATTTCATCTACTAGTCTAACCCACTAATTTTAATAGTTTTATGAATGGGTCCTTCTTCTAACTTGTTTAATCTCAATTTGATCCCATTAACTTTTACTATCATTTACGAACTGAAAAAGTTTCTTAATTTCTCAAGATTGTCAATTAAAGAAAATTATCTATTTTCTTCGTAGAACATTTCAATGATTTAATTAAATTTTCGCTGACACTTAACTAAGTTTGGTTAGAAAATTTTTATCATTTGCTTGAAACTTCTAATTTCATTTTGGGGGGCTTAAGACTACCACTAGATTTTCAATCCTTCTAATTCTAAATCTCAATCTTTTAAGGCATGTTCTTTACATAAAACTAAGACCTAGTTTGAAACCAGATCTCAGCCCAAATGGATTTCAACCCATTTGTCAGAAACAAGGTTCTGAGTTCTGGTTTGAAACCAGGTTTCAGCCCAAGGTAAAGAGCAAGAGTTTCAATCCAAATTTTTTTCCAATACTTTTTTTAAAAATTTTTACTTTTATTTTACTTTTATTAGCAAATAAACCCCCAATCTTTCATTTTTTACATATTCAACCAAAAAATAAATTTTACAGTATAATAATATTTCTAAAATAGCAATTGTTCTTAATGTTAATGATATATTTAAGTTTACATAATATTTTTAGTTTAAGATAGTTTAATATTTCATTTTTCCTATTTAATTTTTTTAAAAAAAATAAGTTGGGGCCGTCATTTAAGAAAATGAAAAAATAGGGGCCTATTTATAAAAAATTTGTTGAACAGTGTCGGTGACACTATTCATCTTCTTCCCCAACTCTCTTTTTTTCAGTTTTTTTCCTTTCCTTTTTTCCGGCAGACACATTCCGCTCTCTTTTTCTTTCTTTCTTTTTTTCCGGCGGCACATTCCGATTAATTTGTTTGACAATCAAGAAAATTGGGGTCGTTTCGGCCGGTGCTCATCCTTGCCCGAAGCTCTTCTCTACGCCGTTAATCACCGCTGAGAATCTTCGTTCTGACCTTGTCAATTTGTTCGATTCCAGTGAGGCCACAAGTTTCCCGAAATCTCTAGGGTAAAATTTGGAGGAATCACGAAGGGAGGCGTTGATGCGGACGACGAACCAAAAGAAGACGCCAGAGGGAGTACAATGGCCGCAGCAAACTCATAGGGGCCGTTCGTTCTCGGCGGTAATTTTGGCTGGATCGGAGAGACGGCGGAACTTGGTCTACGTCGTGGGTGGGGATTTGGGGGAGGGAAATTTTGGCAGAGAGAAAGAGGCACCCGTTTCTGGGAGGAGGGGGGTATGGTTTTTGGTCTCAACACAAAAACTGAGACCCGGGGTTGCGTCCGTCCTTGAGAAACATGAGTTTCAGCCCATTTTGATCTAATTCTTGGTCTCAACCCAAAAAAATGCCCAAACCAGTTCTTAGACTTGACTAAAGAACAGGGCCTTAATTTTAATTTAGTTATCGGTACTTTTTAAGCTAATCTAATTGTTAATAATAAACCTCGTATCCAAAAATTTAATTCTCAAATTACCTTATGAAATTTAATACTTATAATTTAGAGAAGCTACTAGCTCATCTAAGTGAATCAACTCAGAGGAATTATCATTTCTACGTGTTTTGACATGCTTTAGGAAGCAGGGGCGTCAGAGAGGGCATAAGATGACTTTGTTCCGAAGGGATCAATGATGATTAAGCCTGCACCTGAGCCTTCACTTATAGATGATCCATCTACGAACAGGGTCCAAGTTTGACCTTCCGTCTGTAGCTTTGTATCGGATGAAGGTTCCAGCTCTGTGGGCATTTCAGCCAAGAAGTCTGCTAGTATCTGCCGTTTAATGACATTCTTTGGTTGGAAGGTGAAATCAAATTCACCGAGCTCTACTGCCCATTTTACCATCCGGGCGGAGGCTTCAAGTTGTGTCAAGATCTGGCGCAAAGGGTGGTTGGTAAGGATGCACAATGGGTGAGCTTGGAGGTAGTGTCGGGGGCACCTGACCGCATGGACCAGGGCTAAGATCAGCTTCTCTGTGGTTGAGTACCTCAATTTCGGACCCTGTAAGGTCTTGCTGACGGAGTAGATGAGTTGTTGAACCTTGTCAGCTTCCCTTCGAATGAAGGTACTGACTGCTGAAGGTGAGGCGGCGAGATACATGAGCAGTGTCTCTTTGGAGAGGGGTCTTGTAAGGGTTGGAAGGTTGGCAAGATGTTCTTTCAATTCTTGGAATAATTTTTCTTGTTCGCGTCCCCATTGGATGGCCCACTTTCCTGTATTGCCCTTCAGGATTTTGAAAAAAGGTAAAGCTTTGTCCGCCGACTTGGATAAGAAACGGTTGAGTGCTACCAACTTCCCTGTCAGGCTTTGAACATCCTTTAACTTTGTCGGGGGGCATATATCCAAGATGGCTTGCACTTTTTTGGGTTAGCTAAGAGCCCTGCTCTGTAACATAGTGACCCAAAATTTTCCAGAGCCGATACCAAACTTGCATTTCTCCGGATTCAACTTCATGTTGACTTGCAAGAGGGTGCAAAATGTTTCATGCACATCTTGGAGAATGGTTTCGAGCCCGGTACTTTTTATTACCATGTCATTGACGTAGACTTCAATGTTCCGGTCGGACTGATTTTTGAAACTCGATCCATGAGCCTATGGTAAGTTTCCCCTGCATTTTTTAGTCCAAATGGCATTTTCTTGTAACAGAAGACTCCTTTCTCTGTGATAAAGGTTGTCTTTTTGGCATCTTCTTCTGCCATTAAGATCTGATGGTAGCCCTTATACTCATCCAAGAAGCATTTCATTGGGTAGCCTATTAGGGCATCAATTTTGAGGTCAATAGGTGACAGGGGGTAACAGTCTTGCTTACATGCTTTGTTCAATTCGGTGTAGTCGACACACATTCTCCAACTATTGTCTTCTTTTTTGGCTAGCACCAAATTAGATAGCCAGGTTGGGTACCTGACTTCCTTTAGGATGTCGACATCGATGAGGCTAGCCACTTCTAAATTGATGAACATATTACGCTCTAGCCAATGGACAATGAAGTTAGGGTCAACCCCGGTCATGTCCCGGGGGCACCAAGCGAAGATGTCCAAGAATTCTTTCAGAAGGAGTATGAGGGATTTTTTTATGGGTTCAAGCAAATTATCTCTAATGGTTAACATTTGGGGGGGGGGGGGGGGTCATTTTCTGTCACGAGACATTCTTCAGTTTTATCTCCTAGTTGGAGGCTGCTAGAGGTGTTAGTAAAGAGGACAGAGATATGGGTTTTGGATTGGGGGACATTTGGTTTGGGATCATTCTCTCTACCTCGCTTCCTTAGGGTTATTCTGTGGCATTCCCTGGCTGTTTGTTGGTCTCCATGGCGAGTGTTTACGCCGTTGGCAGTTGGAAACTTGATGAGGAGTTGGAAGGTGGAAATGATGGCTTTCAGTTTTGCAAGGGCGAGTCTACCAAGAATTACATTCTATGGGGATTTGGCTTTCAACACCAGAAACTCAAGGTAGACTGTCTTTGTCTTTGGTTCTGTTCCAACTGTGACCGGAAGGTTGATAAGTTCTTCTGCGTGTATGGTCTGGTCAGTGAAATCTACCAAGGGTGTGTTGGAGGGTCTGAGTTGGTATTTGATTTTGGTGTCAAGTTTTTGAAAGCAATCCCAGTATAAGATTTCTGCTGAGCTCCCTCCGTCCCAATACACATGGTAACCAACTTGTTAGCGATCACTGCTTTTGTCATGAAGGCATCCGCCCCCGTCTGGAATCATATCTGAATGAGAAAAGGTCATGGTTTCTTCTAGTTGGAGGTAGGAGGATCCGTCATTGTGTTCTGGTGTGATTAGGCAACGAGCTTTTCGTACGAACTCGGAATTTCCTCCAGTTTGACCTAAAATGATTACAAGAATTTCCCCCCATTGGACGTTTCCTTTCGTTCCTATCTTCGTCTTCTTCCCTTGGTCGTTTTTTCTCCTTCGTTGGCCAAGTAATCTGCTGCCTATTATACTCCATTTTTTTGTTGTCCCCTCTTTCATCATTGATTGATTGGCCTCTTCCTTTGTTGGTTCGGGAATAGTATTTTTTCGACCATTGGACGAAGTTGCTTAATTGCCCGGTCTGGACATGCTTCTTGATCTCTCGGTGGAGGTCTTTGCAATCATCAGTATCGTGGCTATGGTCATTGTGAAATTTGCAAAAGAGATCTGGATTCTTTCGAAGGAAGAGAGGGTGTAGATTTTGGGCGTAGGCTTGAGGATGTTCTTACTGGCTAGCATGGTGTAAATTTCCTTGGGTGTTCTGTTTAGTGGGGTAAAGTATGATGGGTCTCTTGGTTTTGGATCAGGGACTCTTCTGCCCAAACTTTCATGGACATTTTTCTTGTTTCAAAAATTATTTTGCTCTCTGCCTCTGTACCTTCTGGACATAGCAGCCATTGCTGGCCTTTTCTTGGATTGCTTCCTCAAGTTTAGCATCTTTATCCGTACGATGAAGGAGTTCACTGATGGTAATGTGGAGGGTCTTTGATTAGATTCTTGAAGGCATCACCTTCCTGGAGGCCATTGATAAAAGCGAGATATCTGTTTGGTCCTGTAAACCTACCACTTCTAGGCATTCATCGTGGGATCTATCAATGTATTTTTGTAAGGATTCGCTTGGAGCTTGAGAGATAGAGCAGAACTGGGCCTTGTTTTTCCTGAACATTCTTCTTTGCAAGAACTTTATGTCAAATTTAGTGGCAAATTCCCACCAAGATGAAATGTTGGATGGAGGAAGACTATCAAACCAGAGGCGGGCTTTTCCAGTTAATGTGGTAACAAAGTGTTTACACCAAAGAGGTTGGGGAGGGCTGTGGATTTTCATGATTGAGGTGAAGTGATTTAAGTGGTCCGCAGGGTCTTTGGTTCTGTCATACTCCTTTAGTCTTTCTTTGAATTTGTACCCTTTCTCTGGCACAAAGTTTGCTATTTTTGGGATGAACGGAGATGGACGGGCGGCCTCTTTGTAAGCAATCAGAATGGGGACATATTGGCTGGAGGGGTTTAGTGCTTGGTTGGCCAAGTGTCTGGTTACATGCTGTGTATGATTGTAAGGTTGGTGGAGTAGGCTTGGTTGATTTGATATAGCCGGATTAGGGTTGTTTTGACCGAAGGCTGCTGGGTTTGGATTGTTCTGCCCTGATATGCATGTTTTTGGTGTATTATTTTAGGACTTGTTATGGCAGTTCTCACGGGCTTTTGCCCAAGATTTTAATGTTTATTTGCAGTTTTAGAGATCGGGCCTAAGCAGAAAAGAATGTACAAAAAAAGTGAAAGAATTGGAGCAGACAAGTCAAAAAGCCCACATGATTTGTGGGCTACACCATGAAGGAAGCCACAATATCGGCCTGCAATTGGACTCCATGTTGCTGCACCCGAAATCAGTTTCAAGTGGGCCAATTCCAATTGGAATTTAATCCAACCTAAAGACAAATGCACGTGGGCCTATTCCAACTGCCGAATTGATTGATTCCAATTGGAATTTAATCCAATTCAATTGGAGTTGAATCCAATCGGCAGGATGAACATGGGCCGGCGTAGATTTGATGCGGAGAAACTTAAAAGGGAAGCAATGAAGTTTTGGGCAAATTACCAATCCAAGAAGGAATTAAAGAGAGAAGTTGGGAGTTACCAAAAAGTGAAAAGATTCCATGTGCTTAATTAATTCTCTTTCCAAGTAGAAGAAGGTTTCCTTATTCAATTAGGAGATTGGTTAATTGCTGATTTGTATCCCTATATATATGGGATTATTCCTGCACTTTTGAGATATAGCTTATTTTAGAGGACAACTTTTTAGAGACAAGTTTTTATATAGAAGTTTTTATAGATAAATTTTATATAGAATAGTTTCTTAGTTTACAAATAATTCTCGCGCAAGATACAGTTTCGCGTAGTGTAGTTTTCCTCTGTTTTTTCTATGTTCTGTTCTGTTTTGCTCTATTTCGATCGCAAGTTTGGATTTTCCAGACGGGCAGTCTACCGTTTGGTCAAACCGGCGGTTGCCAGATAGCGACTTCTTAAATTCCAGTACAGTATTCCCTTTTCTCTTTTAATTATGTGTTTTTCGTGTTTTATCATCAGTAGCTAATTTATTAGTTCTGGTATTATGTAAGAAGCCATAATCCATGCATGTATGAAACTCAGGAATTAATCTAAGGTCTAATGAACTATGTTTCTAAATTGCCTGTGTTTATATGTCTAATTACTAAGATTCTATTAAGCCTGATCAACTTAGTTTAATCTGGTAGAGTCAGTGAGTGACACAACTACCGGCCGAGTAGTACAGGATTAATTGGGTAATAATTTCTAATGCATCGTTAGTAGGAATTATTAGTTTCGGGTTCTTCTAGTTCTTAATGCTTCTATTTGTTAATTAATAAGGTTTGCGGGGACTCGCAGTCTGTTAGTTAACGTAGTTAGAGAATAATTCCTTTGCGGGGACTCGCGGGGGATTATCGAGAATCTATGGAAGAATTGGGTTTATTTGCGGGGACTCGCGGTAATACTATAACTGAAACGGCATAAGTAATTAGACAAGTTAAGAGGTTTATGATTGCATGCATGAGATTAAGGTGAATTTACATAATACCGGAATTTCCTCTCATTAATTGATAATTGTTTAAGTCTTTTTATTTAATTATTAGTTTAATTATTATTTTGCTATATTTAAGTGACAACTCTAAAGTCTCTTAAGAGACACAAAGGTGACTACTAGTCATAGTTTGGTCTTATTTGCACGTTAATTGAAATTTGAATTAAATTGCCGTCTCTGTGGATTGACCCTGTCTACTACTGTGCTATATTTTATTAGCATCTTAATTACAGATTTTAAGCAGTATTTTTACTGTATTTGATAGACTCACGACAAGTCCTATCAAATTGGCGCCGTTGCCGGGGACGGTTACAATTTTTATTCTTTTTCCTTTTTAATGTGCACTGGTGTTTTCTTGTGTTCTGTATGACCAGATCTTCAGGTGCTGAATTACTTAGTGATCCAGAGATCGAGAAGACCTACAAACGCTTAGCCAAGGAGACACGATTAAGAAAACTCGCAAAAACAGAATCTGTCAGTCGACCGTTTGCCCAAACGGCTGGTAGCTCCGAAACAAATTTTTCACATTCTGACTCTGAATCAGAACCAATGGGTGACAGAGAGCGCGTTGAGGGC